>CACRXP010001080.1:105548-166309 GCA_902702965.1 Spirometra erinaceieuropaei | reverse complement strand
TGCACGCCCTGACCTAAAGTCAACTCCTACCCCGAAGAGCTGCGGCGACCAGAAGGCGACTTTTAAGTAGGATATGACTTTTTGAGAGTTACCTATTTTACATGTTCCACGATGGATCTCACTGAAAGTATTGCAAGCTTCGTTAAGGTCCGTCGAGCGCAGAAATTACATACGTCGCTATTGATGGAACTAGCTATTAGGTCCATGAAGTTGATGCTTATAAATATTAACAGTATAGTAAAAACCAAGGACCCCACATCGATTTCGAAACCCGACGAATTTTTGGAAGTTATCGCACATTGCCTTGAAGTTGAATACTCAGTCAGATATTGTGCCCGCTTTCACCGGGGTAAAGTGTTAGAGTGTGCGAATTGTAAGCAGCCTAACGGTCGCCAGCTCCAAAAAGCTCGGTTCGCCGTGCGCGATTTTTATCATTATATCTGTTACCATGTCCTTTAGCGTTAGCTTGCCCTGTTTTATCTGCACGGATGGGAATGCCATGCCACTTTACTGGTTGTTCGTTACTTTTTGCGGGCTCACCAACAAAAGGGTTTCAAAAGGCCTAACCGCACGGACACCAAGTCTTGGCGGGCACTTCCGTACGTCAAGAACGTTTCGGAAGCTGTCGGCCGCCTTCTCGCACCACTTGGGGTTGGAGTGGCACACAGACCGGAGGCAACCATCAGGCGTCTGATCATGAAACCGAAAGACCCACTGCCACGGCTAGAAACGTCTGGAGTCGTTTATCGGATCTGGTGCAGTTGCGGACAAAGCAACTACGTCGGAGAAACCGGAAGACGGCTCCGAACGAGAATGGTCGAACACGCGGCAGCGGTGCGCAGAAATGACGCCAGCTCTCAAGTTGCGGCTCATTCAACGAGATCCGGCCACACATTTAAATTCGATGAGGCCATCAAGCAATGATCACCCCAAGTGTGACAATCCCGGATGAAGGGGGAAGCCGCGAACGTTCATAGGCATGCGGTAGCATGGCTGCTACACCCTATAAATACCGCAGCCCCTTGTGCAACAACCACCCGTTTCTGCTCTTTTGTCTCTGATGATGGATTCGAGTAGGAATCCGAAACGTCAGGCTAATAAAGCTCTTGTCCCGGCGATCGTGTCTCCTTCTTCAAGGTTTCAATGTACTTTATCCTGCAATTAAACCTGCTGGGCAGGCTTACCTCCCAGATGATTGTTGCATATGTTCTCATTTATAATCGACGGCTCGTAGGTTTGCGTCTCTCGTGGTATAATTGGGACTTTGCCGAAGCCTGTATTTCGACTTGTATTTGGTAAAAACCTTGTCCAGCAGGCCAACCAAGCAACAAAGACGACGACGACGACGACGAACACGATGACGAGAATGATGAAGTGGAGGATGATGGCATACAAAACGCAATTCTTACCCCTCGTCCTTGTAGGTAGTCCTGTTCGTAGAGGAGGATGCCTTTCACTCACTGTACTCCGCCCTATGTAACTGTATTGGCCTGATGAGAATTTACCGAAAGGAACGTTCACTCGCCACTCTCTCTTCTGAATATAGTGATGGGGATTTTTACACATTTATATGATTATGTGGCGAAGTCTCTTTCTGCTTGAAATGGGCAATCCGATACTTTAGATATTCCGGGGCCCGTCGATGGAGATCCTGTGCAGACTGGGGTCTGTCAGACTGAAAGGTGACCACTTAGTCAGTAGGAAACGCCCGAGTTAGATTGGCAATAAGAGTATAACTGGGTCTGAAACAGATGCCATCTCAGTTGTGTATCCTTTTCGGTTTGAGTCCTCTATCTTCCATGTCAGTATTGCCTAATCCTACGTAAGTATCATATGACTCGGAATTTGTTGTTTCTTGACAAGAAATGAAAGCAGATTACCGACTCATTCATGAAGAACGTTTCCGCAGTTTTTGTCTTCTTTGTATATCACACATGTTCTCAGTTACATGCAACTACTGAGAAAAGATAGTTGTCCCTGTTGATTGGGTTCGATTACGTTGTGGTGCAAGAATATCTGTAGTCCCTGAACACCTATCCTACAAAACAAGTTTTTGCCTCGAAACAAGCGTGCAGCGCATACACGATTTTTTTATTTTATATATTTGAGAACACCACGTTTCATCTAAATGTTCCTATTACCACATCCCCACTTTGCATGTTTTTTGTGCTACAATCCGACTGCGTTTTTGTGTTTGACCGAGTGAGAATTTGAATTTTATGATCGCACGATCGCATTTCCTTCCTATACACGTGTATTTCGGGTAATTTTCCGGGTACTCTTGTGGGCAATTCAGTCGCGTGGCTCGACCTCAGAATTTCTGATTCTTTTAATCAACGCTTTCAGTTCCACTGTGTGCCTACAGTCACCTACATCTCATTTCCGAACTCCTGTTGGATATCCAACAAATGTAACTCCTAATATATCTCATTCTCCGCCCAGAACAGATTCCAATAGTGATACTCTTGAAGTCTTGGTCTAGTTAGTTGAGCATACCTTTATAGCGCAACAAATTTTATCGAACTTAGGTGTGAAAGACTGGGTGATATTTTTCTGTCTGGTTGTTCCATAGAAGTTAGGCTGTTTGCATCTTTGACATACGACCCTACGAGAGAGGTCTAAACTCTTATATATATTTACTTCACCATATATTGTGATTTTTTAAGTTGAATGTCTTGCTACAGCTCATCGTCAATGGCGGTAATGATGAAAACCTTCTCGGGTACTAATATTACTATTTTAGTACTAGTAAAACCAGCATAATGACAGCGGCCCTTATTTCCACAGAACGCCCGGGAATGCCAACAGTGCCACAGTTACCAGTCTTCAGGAGGGAGCTGACTTCTGTCGGTTGCGTCTTGAGACTACACATTGTCTGTCACCACCGTAATAAAATTAGACGCAAAATATCTATATGCTTTAAGGCATTTCTACCAAAAGAGAGACAAGAAAATTGTTACGGTTTTAGAGAATGAGCATGTCTAAGAGTGCTAATATCAGGAATAAGTAAAATGCGTCAAAAGCATGGTTTAGTTAAAACATAAACCCAGTCCGCCTGCGAAACCGTCAAAGTTAACTTACAGAGCGGATCTCCAACTCAAGAAAGCTCTGGTATCAGTCTAGTTTGTCTTAATCATGCATATCTACTCTAGAGACCTTCAACGCAGGGACCAAAATCAAAAATAAAAATCCATCCGTCGAAGACCAACAGTTCGCTATAGCCGGCTAGCAATACTGATCGTTCAGAAACATGGTTTTATGAAAAAGGAAGAGGTTCTTCGGGAAAAACCGAGTTGTACTCGTGAATTTTCGAAGTGGTGACACCAACCCGTCGTCAGACGAAATGAATATAAGGGAGTGAGACAGTCACACTAAACTAGTAGACGCGACAGGACAAACATTGACGGGCGGACCATTAGCGTGTGAGGAGGAATGCGGGCAGGGAGTCATGCTGGGTTCTGAGCCGGGAGGACAGGAAAGGGGGGGGGGAGGGAACAGTTACGGCTCCCCGTGTTGGAGGGGAGGGAGAATGGTAGGTTGACAGAACTGTGGGCGCCTGGATTAGCGGTCGCTGACGCGGCGTGGGGCAAGGTTTTATTGTCAAATTTGAAGGCAGAAACCCCGCATTCAATCTAAAGCGGCAATAGTGATACTCTACTTTCCAAGACAAGTGACTCACCACTAGTCGAGAGCTACCGTTGTACCGGCCTATTGAGGTCACAGTCGTTGCGGCGCCACGGCAACGACCGGAACGATCTTGACAGTTGACTTATGCACCCGTGATCACTGTGACTAAAGCATCCCAAGACCTCTCGGTGGCAAGTAGAAGGTCAACAACGTTAGTAACTACGAAAAAGGCAAGGTGTACGCGCAAGTCACACTAACAGTCAAAGTATCTTCGGCGTCAAGCGCCTTTTGTCTTACTGGAACACATAAGAGGTCCATCACGCTCCAAAGAGACGTACATTTCGTATGCTAGCGCTATTTGCCCTACAAAATATGGCCATTAAATTAAATCTGCGGCATATTTCTCGATAATTTGGCAGCCATTCCCGAGTTTCACTTCCTTTTGAGTACACACAAATTAGTTTTGGACTCACCTTGGTGAGCCTTTGACTTCCTGCTACTAACACCATAGTGTTAAGGTAGGAAAAAGAGAGATATATCCGTAAATGAGATTTCCTTCATGCTCCAGACGGGGACTCACTTTGTTGACGCGGTCGTGTCTGTCTCACTGATCTGCCGGTTGCGTCGCTCCTGGCTGTTAGATGAAGGTGTCGCATCGGCATGGAAGTGAACGTATTCCATACCACCGCCTCTGGCTGAACAACCCGCTGACACCTGCCTGCCTCCTTTCCTTATTAACACCCACATCCCTAACTCCGCGGGGTCTGTTGCCAGCCGCTCGTAACGTCCTCTCTTGTTTCGGTTATCTAACTGCCAATAGCAAAGATTCGGGAGGTTGAACCCCAGCAAGCCCTGCTAGTTTTTGAATCCTCATCATGTTTCCTGACGTACAACCAGTACCAGTGAGCGCAGCATCCTTTTGTTTCACGTCCGGGGATTCAATGGTCCTCCTCGACAGACATTTGGGGACACAAGAAGGCAGAGAAATTAGAGGCGAATATACGCCGCAATTGGTTGTTAAAGCCGCGTTTCAAAGGGTGTGATGGAGCGGGGGACAGTGTGATGAGTGAGGCAAAGTCAAACCTAGTTTTTCGTCCATCTTAAAAGTCTGGGTTTGCTCAAGTCTCTGTTTTATGTTTCCAAACTGCTTTAGTGGGCTTAACTAGCGAGGTTTAGTGACCATGACCCTGTATGATTTGGGATAATCCTCTGTGACACAGTTAAGGAAGATCGATTTCGATAACAGTTGGCATTTCTCACATTCCGACATACTTTTACTAAATTGGATATCATTTTTCTACTTAAAACCGTCCTATACCTACTGCCCTCAAAGATTTCTGTCATCACTTAGAACTTTTACATTTTCCGAAGGTACTGTGTGCAGTCGAAAATCTGGGTTTTTCTGCTCTAAACACTACGCCTCACTCTCTACTTATTGATAAGTTTGAGCTCAACGATTTTTATAATAATATGCAGAGTTAGCAAACCTTAAAGACTTGGAGGACTGAGATGGTCTCGACGGGCTGCCAGCCATGTAAAGTATGAGCACTCATGAGAAATAAGCCGACGAGGATGCCAACCTTGCCCCACAGAGAAACATGTGCCTTGGCACTAGACAATTCCCTCAATGGGTGCTTTACTTGAATACGCAGCATGAATTTCATTCCGCTGTCTTCTCTAGGCCGATCAGCATACCGACAAACGTAGACCGTGTGGTGTGCCATGTTATGTAATTCCTATCGTGCTCTAAGTTGGGATGACACTGACTGCCATGAAACGGATCAACCGGTGCAGTGCTTCGTCTTCGAAACCACAACGGAAACTTGTTGCTTTTGGTTATCCATGAGGGGCGATTGCATCTGACCGTAAAACAATGCTTTCCCATTTTCGATTTTAAATGTGGAACATATTTCGTGCCAGCGTTTTTTTTATAAAAGCCGCCAGTATTGCTGTTGCTGTCGTGGCACTTGATTCCATCGGGGTGCACTGCCTGGCAGGTGCACCCCGATGGAATCAAGTGCCACGACAGCAACAGCAGTACCAATATACCGTTCTCCCACGTCTTGTATGCTGCCTACCGCTTCACTCTATCCGCTCGTTTGTAGGAATGGTAGTGTCACTCAAGCCTGCCAGCTGGGCAATACGAGTCCTAAAGTGATGACGCCGCTGCAACATCAAACTGCAGACACCTATCAACACTGTGCTCCACTCCCTCCTGTCACCTCGCCACAAAGTAAACCACCACTGCGACAGCCGATATCCACGCGGCCTCTTACATACCATTAGGCGCTGCCGTTGCCGTCACCGACGACGGCAGTCGTCACGGCTTCCTCGCACCCTCCCCACTCAAGTACTGTTGGTTATGCTGTACGGCACTCATAGCCGTCACTCTTGCCACGCGGAGCGCAATCATACACAGATGGAGCGCGCGTTGCTTCTGCTGCCCAAACCGAACAATACAGTAAGGACATCAAGATGATCACCATCCACGCACCCTGCCTCCAAACGCAAGAAGATGAGGGGACCTTCTCAGTTCTTTCCTGCCGAATAGCATGATAACTTCGGAAGTATAGTTCTGCTGTGGAGTAAATGAAGCACTGATCGCGTACATTGGACAGACTACAGTAAATCAAATTAGATGTCGCGAATGCGGCCTGCCTACTCATTCCCGATATGAAGTACATTGGCGACCCGAGTAGACAACTCTGTAGTCAATAGTTGATTGGGGTCCACCTCTGGTCCCCAGCGAGGAGGACTGTGATTACTTCAGCAAATTATAGAGAGGGGAAGCTCACACCGACGGAAAGCATGCCACCCAGGACGAACTTGAATCACTGATATCATGACTACGCGTTTGGTACTCATGAACCTTCGGGGCGCGCCCCACTATCCTTCAAATAACTGATGTTTCCCCTATGTGTAGGTTTGCCCTGTCCCTAAAACGGGTCATGCAGTAGATATGTAGTGATCAAGCTGTGAGAATGTGCAGTCTGAGCGCTACAATTATCAAGTCAAATCCCAGATTGGAAGGAGAGGACAGAAGGCACCAGTGCGAGGGGTTTATTGTACACAGAACCCGGAGCTGTCCTCTCAGGCGACAGTGGCCACTGGCGAAGCCAGGGCAGGTGTCGACTGCGCCCAGTCAGGCCTGAGATAGTGGTGGTAGCCGCTTTTGTAGGCTCTTAGGCCAAGCTCAAGTGGTGGCCAGTCAGCGTGCGTCGCATTTGCCGAGAGGTGGTGTCCCAGTGAATTGTTTTGCTGGTTGCGGGGGTTGGCGCGTTCAAGTGGCCGCATGGGCAGCTGCGACTGCGCGGAAGCAGAGGTGCCCGAGCTAAAGTCGGTCGAGTTGGCTTCAGGTCAGCTCGTCTGGGACGGCTCGCTGCAAGGGCTGAATGACCTTCAGACAGCGAGGTCTTGAACAATGACGCCAGACCGGTCATTATGGCTGGCTGCCACAGATACGTTGGACCAACATAGGAGTGAATTGGGAATCCGGCAGGCGTTACCAGGAATGCGTACCCATAGTAAATGTCAACACTAGGCTGTGGTGGCAGACCCAGTTGCCGGTTCACACCGTGCCACTTGGGATCCGAGTCTCCCCCCTTATCTTGATGTACAAAATCCTGGTTAATGTACCCTATGCACCAGCGGTGTGGGGGTGCACCCAGGTGCGGATTTACGCCGTTCCAGGCACCTGCTCCATCTTCCGCCTCCGGGCGTCTTGACTCTGTTTTCACACCAGGTCCAGGTGGGGAGGAAGAGGGAGTGCGGCAAATGCAGAGCAAGTCTACTATCATTAAAAACGAACTCACGCGCAAATCACCGTCCCTGCTCTCACTCTGACGTGGAGCAAAAGATGACATCGTCGGCCACGACGGTCGAACTGTAATGCCTGCGCACAGAGCTCCTAAATTTCTACCTGTGTAGTTTCCATTTGAGCCGAATCGTACATTTATTTGCTCCAGGGGAACAAGCCACCTGGCGCCCGTAAAATTTAGCACCAGACGTGGTTCTCGTCGTTTACTGCAAAGGCAGCCTCAATGCACGTGTAGGTATTATGTCACATGAAAAGTCATGACGGTCTTTCAATATGCCAATATAGAGGCGTCTTAAAACCGGTAGAGATCCCTCTCTCGCGCATATAAAACAAAGTCGCGATCTTTATCGAAATTTGTGGAATTGCGGTGCATCAAAAATACATGGAAGCGTGCACACTATTTCAGTTATTATGAGTTGGCAAGTATGATTTATGCTCTTGACTGGGAAAATTCCCAAAAGGAGGGCCAGTATCCTGAGTTGTATGAAATACTTTAGGAAGTGTTGCATGCTAATTAGTATCGCAACCTCAGTCGTGCAACTTTTTCTTACTGAAACCATATTGAAAAATTTCAGCCGAAGTCTTGTGGGTTTTGCTCTCTGTCGTGCCTGGGAAACTTGTTATGTCGATAATGTTATTCTGCCAACTCACGAATGTGCCGCCTGACCATCTCCATGGGTTTCCTGTTAAATTCGTCCAATTGCACTTCTTCTAGTGGGACCTGGTCAGAGTTCGGTGAATAAGTCTGGAGGAAAAATTTTAGGATATAAGTTTGCATTGGAAATATGTAATGTAAATTTACTGTTTTCAACTTTGGTAGGATAGCCACAGGATTTATTATCTGTCAGTTGAAGCAGGTCAGCAATAGTAGGCTTTAAATAGTTAACTGCGAATATTATACAATAACGTAGTCCAAATTAGGATTATTTGCGCAAAATTCAACAAAAAAGTTCACGCACAACCTATTAACGAAATGAAGCGAACAGTTTTGTCCCACGATATTTGTTTAAGCAAATGATCACGCGATCACCGGAACCGTATGCGTATTAGCCTGAGATTTCGTACTTGTACAGGAGGCCATAATCAGAAGCTATGAGGGCGCAAAAAGGGGGGGAAGAGCTTTGTAGGCAAACGATGCGGAAGGTTCGTGACAGAGGTTAATTTAAGCCGCTTAACTAAGAGTGGTCTCGCGGTGTGGTAACGGTGTACGTCCGTGGCTTGGAAATACAGTGGGTGACCTAACTCATGAAATGTGTCGCTCATCACTCGCAAACGAACACGAATCCGTGGGTCCAATATCTATGTTAATAAAGCACAACGTTAAGAGAATTAAAGGCATAAAATAGGTAATAATGGCAATATCGAATTGTTTAGAAGTTCCACTTTGCTTAGAAGAGCTCCAAATACCGAAAACGCCAAAATTGGTTGCAGTTGAGTAAACTTAAACTTTTAAATTTTCGAAACGTCTGCCCATGGAAAAAACTGAGTGCATATGAGAGCACAAATAGACTAAGATCTAAAAATAATGCTTTAGTGAAGTTTACACTTAAATATCCTTTCGAATTAGTGTAATTCCAGGTATGATGCATTGCCAACAGCCTACATTCTGAGTATAGATTCCAAAACAGTTTCCCGAGGATTCGTGGTATCCTTTAGTCTTTTGAATTAATTGGGATGTGGTTCAATAAGAAATGCAAGATTTCGCGGACAGGGACATCATAGGAACAATAGTTTTCATAAGGTCACATGTTGCCGGGCCGATTAGTGTCAAATAATTTTAAATAGAATTGACATGTGTAATCATAAGTATATCACTTTGTGTTTATAGAGAGGAGTTTTTTTCCGTTAAATTAATTTGCACCTATCGTTTGCTCCGGATTACGTTGAGTTTCAGATCGGTCTTGAATTATCAATGAATATTTCACGATTTCTCAGTGTTTTCATCCGATCGCCCATAAGGACAGATTCTGTATTATGTGTCTGTTAAAAACTTTAAAATAAGTTACATCTTGGAGGCATTTACCGAGTTAGCGGATGCTTGGACATTCGTTTTCATTTAGAACGTAAGCTGGGTCACATGTGAAGAATCGCGCAAGCAGGAGCCTTCATCTTCGAATAAAACTGACGGCCACAACGAACGTCAATAACGAATATGCCTTAGATCATTAAGAAAACTTTCTCTAATAAATTATTTCTCTAAGGAGCGCTTTGGTACTGCATTCCGCTGACGGGTGTTTGGGTGCTTTAATTATTTTACAGAGCGAGGTCAGGAAAAAATTTGGCACCTTCGGCTTTTACTTTCAATTTGCTAAAAGATGCTGATGTTTTTCCATCGCAAATGTAAGAACATGCCTTTATCTTTATATTACAACCATTCGAATTGTTTTTGCTCAAAGTTAGACTACGTCCTACGATTATGAATGCACGGCAGAGTGGCTATGTATACACTGATATTTTGTTGAAGACGTTAACGTTTTGCTCGTTGCATTTCTGAATTAGGTATGTGCAGGAGCTTCACTGCACAAAAAGTAATATTTAATATTTTCAAGGCTTAAAATGACAGTTCGGTAGTGGTCGTTCCTGTGACAACACGTAGGATTTTCCAAACGGCAAAACATTTTCAGCCCATTTAAATGAAGGATTGCCTGTGTGCGTTAGTTCTGCACTTTAGGGCACAAAATCACATAGATCTGCTAATCTGAATTCTATAAGCCGACAAAACATCTGGTAAGCTTAAAATAACCTTTCTTTTATGAAGTTGCTTGCCTCAGTCAACATCGAACAAAAAATTAATTTTGAGGTCCGGCAATCTCTGTTTATTGAAACTCTCAGGAGCAAATTACTCTCCTTTCAAGGAAAACCCGCTCAGATTGGCAATCGAAGTCCAGAACAGGCAGTAGCATAGGAAATTGCCCGGGTATACCGCGACATCCATTTTCGACCAAATTTGTGAACATTTTGCTTGTGAGAATTACGTGGACACAATTTCTGCACAAGATGATGACATTTCCTAAAAGAGGCTGGGCAGGCAAGCAAAATGCGCAACGTTCAAGACGCCCTAAAATTCTCACATCAGATTCTTTCACCAGGTTTCATGAGATGGGTCACGTACTGCACGTCGCAACACTTCATTGCGTGGGTGTAGCGCGTGATGGCAGGGGAATTATTAATGTTCATTGATATATTACGCGAGCCTGGTAGTCATCTGGTGGATTCTAGGTGAATTACTTAGGAAATCCTGCTTGGGCAGTCAACTTTCTGTATCAGATTTGGTGGATTCCAGGCGTTGCAGTAGGTTGGGCGGGTAACTTGACCCACATGTGATTAAACTCACGTCGGTTTTTTTTAGTTAAAAGTCTTTACTGTTAATTGCAGTTGTCCATGGAACCACTTTAAAGGGCCGTGGAATCGGCCTAAGACAAAACGAAATTGTCCGATTCTCGTTCTGCAACCAGTACAGATCAGCTAATGCCACGCCTGTAGTACGATTACCAAACCACTTTGTACTTCCAAAAAGTTCATTTGGGACTGTTTCAGTGGTTATCAACGGACGAGAGAATTATTTGGTACTGTTTTGATAGCACAATATGTAGCAACGAGGACAGCTGAAACGGCTAGGTCCAATCTATTTGCCACTGGTAGTCTGCGGGTTCAGCGACTTACATAATCAACAGATCCTTCAGATGGCATGGATATCTTGACATAATACAGACACCTTGGTTGACTAATCGAACCGCATCTTACTTGAGATGTATCCCACCTGTCTGCGTAAGATGTAAACTGGGCTTGTGCTCCAAACTTGCATAACTTTCAATCGGTTTGGATCAAACTTGCCACTATATATGAGGAAAGACCGTAGCATGGAAGGCGGCCATCTGATTGGATAACTCGACATCCCTCCAGAATAAATGTAAGGTCCTATTTCTGTTTCTCTCAAAAAATCTTGATAGTGGGCACACATTTCACTTCCTTTGTCTGCGTTCTCTCCAAATAGTCAGCAGCGTTTTCTAGAATCCTACCGAGGAAATGGCTTTAAATGTGGACCTTCATTACCACGACACAACATAGTTGGACATGGCAAGGGCTTCTAACGCTTTCTTTGTGTCTTTATAGGCGTTTTTATTTGGTTTCACTCGTTGTCATTGTCATTGTGTCCGTACAGTGAACAAAAATGAATCCTAGTCATCTACTATGTCGTGCACTGAACACTTTCCAGTTCTTTAAGTCTACTCAGTGGAGGTTCCACCGCGTCAAATCAGGAATCGTTGTTTTCGAAAGATCCATAGTTCCTGTACTTCTAAGTTGAAAGCAAAGGAACCTCCCAAAAATAAGTCGGGAAATTTCTAAATAATAATTAGAGTTAACCTTCGACAATACCTTGTCAAAGGGTGTTATTTCTTACATGATGCACCTCTAGAATTTGAGTCGACTTTAGAGAAATATTCTAAAGATTTGCTGGAAAAGCGGATTCAAACCCCACAGAAACACAGTTCTAGCTCCCACCTCAGATGTTTCCCATGTACGCAGCCTTCCTTTTAATGTATACAAATTCCTCAACTCCAAATGTGGCACGCATCGCTTTAATTTACTTTACCTTAGGTTATCTGGTAAGAAAATGCTCCGTATACCAGAAAAGAGGTTCAGCAAGACACATTCTCCTCTCATGACGCTTTTGGCTGGGATGCTGACTGAATGTATTTTATGAAAGATATTTCATATTGACCAAACTGTGAAAAACTCGGCGACTCGGTGGAATTCGAACCCACGCAGTAAGGGGAAGGCTTTAGTACAGCCAGCGCTCTAAACACTTGAACTACGAGACCCCGCCGGACGACGCGACTTTAATAACATTTGGGTTACGTTACCCGCCCAGCCTACTGCAATGTCCGGAATCCACCAAATCTGATACAGTTAGTCAATATGAATATTCAAAATCTGCCCAAAACGCCTATGAATTATTTGAGCCTGGTAGTCATCCTGTGGATTCTAAGTGAATTAATTTGCAAATCCTGCTTGGACAGTCAACTTACTGTATCAGATTTGGTGGATTCCAGACGTTTTAGTGGGTTGGATGGGTAACTTGACCCAAATGTGATTAAACTCGCGTCGTCCGGACGTTGCAGTAGGTTGGGTGGGTAAACTGACCCGAATGTGATTAAACTCGCGTCGTCCGGCGGGGCTTCGTAACTCAAGTGGTTAGAGCGTTGGCTGTACTAAAGCCGTCCACTTACTGCGTGGGTTCGAATCGCACCAAGGCGCCGAGATTTTCACAGTTGGGTCAATAGGAATTATTCAAAATCTGCCAAAACGTCTATGAAAGATATTTTGGTTTGGGTTTTGAGAGACAGACAATTAGGTGCTTAAATATAACAGTCCATAACCACGAGGTATAATCACGTGACTACAATTGATGGCGGTCAGGGACTGCAGCAAGTGCCTCAGTTAAATAATTGGCCACCATTTTTGTACTTCGAAGACGTTGTAAAAACTGCAAGCTTAGGACGTCAGAAAGGCACCGAGAATGATAGATTTATGGCCTTTGTCTATCCTATCAGAACGGACTGCCTTTTAATTTAACATTTTACGGATCTGTATGTTTGCTAAGACCAGATTTCACACCCCCAACAACGCCGAATTCCAGTTCGTTACAGAATCCAAAGTCGGAACACTTGCGATTACATCTTTCTGATAAACAGAAAAGCCCTTTTTATTAAGAACACGTTTTATTTTTCGCCATTCAAGCGAAGAAAATGATGTGGCTCGTTGACAAGAGCTCTTAAAGCACCGGTCCAGACCAGGCACTTAGTACTGCCTTCTAGTTTAAAGACAAACTTTGTTTTTTATATTAAGTTAGCGGCAAACTTCCTTTTCAAAATCGTCTATTCTGGCGGCACCATAAAAGTTAAGTTCTCCGATGTCTTCCAAACAAAGTGTGTTTGCAGTATGCTAATAGCGGTAATTTGTGGAAAAGAAGCACTAATTGCCTAACCTGCAGACAAGGTGAAGTTATGAGTTGTCTTTGGCTCGCAAAAGCCCTAACAAGCAGCATATAACTACTTGACTCTTGACTAATGGATACGAACTTAATGAGGCCGCTTGAGTTTTAAGCTTTCGCCGCAGGGAAAAGTTTCGTAGAGCCCCATATGCTACTACCTTTTGTGAAGGAGGGTAGCAGAAAGGAGAAAAAATATTTTTACGGTTATTTCAAGAAAGTCTGTTTGAATAAATATTTGTGACCACCCCTTAATATGTGGCTGCACACGCCGGCGGGAAGTATAAACGACAAGGCAATCATGGTTATATAAAGACAAAAGGAAATTGAGTTCAAATTACATCTACACTCATATAGATTCAGCAGCCTGCACAACATATAAGATCATGAAAAGTAGGTAAGGTTTTTATAGAATTTTCGCGCATATCTCTTTACTATTAGAAATATAACCAAAAATCTCCAATGTCTTTCCAAACTTTGAATAGTACTGTATCAGTACTTGGGAAGTTTTTCCGGAAGAGAAAAGGTGGTTAGCCTTCTCGAAGACATTCGTAACGCTTCAACGATTAACTTAACATGTCTGAAAAGTAGATGAGATATGCATGACTTGATTTGTTAATACCAAAAGTCGCCAGTTGCCTACAGGCAGGTATCTTTTCTCAGAATGGTATCCACCAGTAGAAAGGAGAAAAATATATGAATGCCAAGTGAATTGAGGCTTTCTGTAATCCAAAGTTAGTATATTACAAACATCCAACTTCTAGTTAATTTGAAAATGGCGGAGATTTTACTGGAAGGCTATATTTGGGGTTATCACTATCGTTATCATGGTTTTGAAACCTACCAACTGCACGATATCTACGTTCGGGGCGCGTAGTTAGAAATTCTAATTAAATAAAGTTGTGCCTATTATACACGTGCGGGACGGTTTTCGGAACGAACGAACTTTGAGTTGCTTAACATTTGAGCTTTTCAAATGTTCAAAAAATGATTTTTTGAACATTTGAGTCAAATTCTCGGTTTAAAAACATTTGGAATATTTTCAATTTTCACATCATTAATTCAGATTTTGGAAGTCATCTTGATCACATAGTTCGTCCAAAACCACACTTTATGAAGAAACGTATTCTCATGCCCTTTCGAGCTCCCTGTGGATCAGAAGTACCCGTATAATGACGAAAATAGTTTAATAACGCTACTATTTACACAACACACAACACAGTACCTTAGAATTCGACTAGGTGGTGGGAAAACGCTACAGTCGATGGAGGGGAGGCATATGCTTGTATTGGTCGGGTTACTTCATTGATGTTAGATTTAATCTCAGGCTGACAAAATTCCATTGCTTTATTTATACGAATAGTCTTTGTTGCCCTTTGGCCTTGATATTTGACAAAGTTAGGAATTGGGTCCCTAACCCCCAAACCCCAACCCCTTACCCCTAAGCATAACCCCTAACAGGTACGGCTACGAAATGAAATCTTGTCGGAATTTCTGTCTGCAATATTCGGTATTGGAAATATGTAAGGGATGCATAACACTCATTAAGTCAGATGTTGAGTGTTTGAGTGCAATTTGTTCCTTTATCGTCGTCCTGTTATTGTCGTTGTGGCCAAATACACACATTGTGGGGTGTAGGAGTGTTCAGCTGTGGGGCCATAGGGCAGTAATAGTAGGTCCCTCGCTTGCTTGCTGGTAGAGGCTACACCTAACGTCCATTTTCTGGCACCCAACTCGCTCTTGTGGCTCCCAGAAGTTAGGCTCTGCCTAGCGGCCACACCCTGGTAACTGCCTCCATCGGAGGGCTAAACCAAGTGACAACATTCGTGTATGCATCTGCGCACACTGTAATCTTGGCTCCGCTGGTCGGCACCGGTATATACGTGATTATGCTCCATTTGGAACACTATAGAGGCCACAAGGTAAGCGAACGTTGCTCTGTTGCCTTTGCTTTCACTTTTTCTTGTCTGCTTGCTTTTTGTCTGCTTGTTTGTGACTGTCCTTACTGTAAGCTAATTGCAGTTCTGTTAAATTTGTCTGCTCACCGATTTCATTTTAGCAGCCAGTTGGCCTAGAGGGACGGGAAAACTCTGCATACCGACTCTCTACCCTTCCCCCCCTACAACCCTTCACGCCTACGGCGATGTCGTAGGCAGTCACAGGCTAACTCGGGTCGCACTCCCGCTACGCAGAAGTCGTGGCCAGTGGTGAACTTCAGCGGCCGCCTGGGACAACTAAACAGTCCTATAGAGGTAGAGCACTGTTCACCCCAGCAAGGAGGAAGGCACTATGAAAGGCGTCCCAAAGAAGTGCTGCAGAACCACACCATCTGCTGGCTGACCCAGGCCTCAGACGCAAAAATCACGGCCGAAACAATTAAACCATAAACAAAACTCTCTCTCGCCCCTCCTCCTCCTCCCCGCCGCCCCACTCACCAGAATGGTAGGGTAAGTCCGCTCACTCTGGTAGCCAGGCCAGTTCATTCTCCCTAAGCTATCCGAGGAGCAACCGACCAGAGCTGAGGACGGCGCTAGTGGATCGGGAACTTGCGCGCTACAAGGTTGACATCGCCACGCTCAATGAGACTCTGTTCTCTGAACAAGGCCAACTGGAGGAGGTTGGTGCCGGCTACACCTTCTTCTGGAGCGGTCGCCCCAGAGCAGAGCGACGGGACGCGGGCGTCACCTTTGCCATCTGGAATGACATTGTGAGACGACTGCCCTGTCTGCGCGGGGTATCAACGATCGTCTGATGAGCCTCCGCCTGCCTCTCCAGGGAGGCAAATTCGCCAACATCGTCAGTGTTTATGATCCCCCGATGACTAGTCCCGACGAGGCGAGGAACAAATACTACGAGGACCTGTAAGCCCTCCTATCGTCTATGCCGAAGGAGGATAAGTCCACTGACCTTGGTGACTTCAACGCCCGCGTCGGCACAGGCCAGCTGCCTAGAGAGGGGTGCTGGGCCCCCATGATCTCAACGGCTCCAGTGACAATGGCCTACTCCTCCTACGAGCCTGCACAGAACACCGGCTAGTCCTGACCAACACCTTCAGCCGCCTCCCGATGCGAGAGAAGGCCAAGTGGATGCAATCTCGGTCGCGACAGTGACACTTGCTGGAATATGTCCTCGCCCGGAGGTGAGACTAGCAGGACTTGCTAATGACAAAGGCAATCCAGGGGGCCGACGGGTGGAACGGCCATTGCTTCATCTTCCCCAAGATGAGAATCCTCCTACAGCCACGCAGGTAACCTGAAGGTAAGCGACCACCAAGTAAGCTGAATATTGCCTTGCTGTCTTTGCCTGCTCACCATCTCCACTTCAGAAATAAGCCAGCTTAACAGCTAGCCAACCTTCCTGTCGCCGCTGCCGCCGCTGACGAGAACGCCTCTAACGTTCCCACGATGTCAACGGACATTCCGAGCACTAAACAGACTTGTTGGACACCTCCGGACCAAATGCAGCACCCGGAGTGCACCAACCGTCATCTCTACGTCCACACCCCCCTCGCCTCCCACACCGTCACATAACGTTGACCGCCTTCCCCAAACACCACAACCATCCTCCTCCCTCCTCCTCCACCGCCTCAACGTCCACCGATGTGGCGTCTGTTATGGCCATCAACACTACACACTATCCTGACACACCAAAAAACGCCAACAACCCCACCACCGTCAGCACCACTAAAGAGGATCTGGTCTATACCTGTCCTCATTGCGATCGCACTCTCACCTCACACATGGGTCTGGTCACTTGCGAATCCATCGCATAGAGACTGGCGACCCAGTGCCTGGAGCACTAACCTACACCCGCTGCATCCGCCTCCATTGTCCACACTGTCCTTGCACATTCACGCGCCGCATGGGCTTATTCAGTTCCACGCGTATCCCCAAGAGCGGAACTGACCGCAGCCTCGACACACCTAGCACATCCAGCACACCAACCATGCCTAGAACCGCCCACACTCCGTCGCCCAGCGCGACCACCGCCACCAGCTCAGTCACATTCAGTACATATTGCACACCCATCATGCTCGGCCCGATCCACACCCCGTCGCCTAGCTTTCATTCCACCACCAGTTCCACCATCACCATCACCGAAGCTGATACTGATATTGCCGATTTCTCGTCCACACTGTCCCCGTACATTCACCTAACGCATCGGGCTGGTCGGTCACTTGCGAATTCATTGCACAGAGACTGGCGAACCAGTGCCTGAAGCACCAACACACACTCGCCACATCCGCCTCCACTGTTCACATTACATTCGCATATTCAGTCACCGTATGGGTCTATTAAGCCACATGTGCGTCCACAAAAGCCTGTGGTAGACAACCGCCGGCTGCACCACACCATCACATTCTCCCTCACCAGCATCACAGCACGTAAGCAGCACCCACCGCAAGCACCTAACTGTCACCTCGCACGCAAATGGAAAGTGTGCGTCTTGGCTCCTTCTCCATGCGGCTCCTTTGCTGCATGTGTGATCGGAGTCTGAGACGTGGACGGTGTGTCGAGCCCCGTGGCTCAGAAGGCAGCCGACTGACGCCCTAATTCAGTCTACGCTGTCTGCCAAATTGTGTGTGTTGTATGGAGTGGCAGACTGGCGGTTGGAGAGCCAGGCTGTCACGGCTCCTTCTCAAACGATCTGTGACACTCTCGTGCATGTGAGGAGAGTGTTTGTGTTTGTGTGTGTGTGTGTGTGTTATGGGTAGTCTTTTAGTTAACGACTGTTTGGTAACACAACCTAGCAGGGTGACGTCCTAGGCTAAATAGAGGGCCAGGTGTCGCCCTCGTTGGTCAAGAGGTCTGAAAGCGTGCACTTTGCCAGTAGCAGCAAACCATGGCCCTCACAGCCTGGTATGCGTTTGTTCTCTGTCGGTAGATGCGCGTGCGCCCGCGCTGGGCATAGAGGTGGTAGGCATGGTTGTCCAATCATCCTCGTCCTTCTGAAAACTGTTTGGGTGTTGTTGTTGGTATTGGGGAAAAATCCTGGTCAAGTGTATGTTGTGGACCAGGGGGTGGGGTGGTATGCCTAGGTGCGGGTCCGGCCGTGCCAGCCACCTGCGCCCTCCTCCGTCTCCGGTTTTCTTGGCTCTGTCGTGACACCAGGCCTTGGTAGGGAGAAGGGGAGAGAGGGTGCGGTGGAAGCTGCGCAAGTCCAAATTCACTATAAACTAATTCATGCGTAGGCCGCCGTGTCTGCTGCACCTTGCAGTGGGCATCGTCGAAATCGACGGTCGAAATGCTGTACATAAACTGTCAATGACTTAATTCAAACAAAGAAATGTCTTGCCAAATGTGACAGCTCTTCACACCATAACGTCATGCGTACAATGATACACTGTGTGCTCTTTGCTTTTCAAAAACCTTTTAATTCTCATTAGGTTTTAATCCCCGATTTTCAATTTTTCACCATTTAATCATCAAAACTGTCTGCTGAACGAGACAGTTATGTTTCGCCTTTGCGGTGTTAAATAACCGCATATTGGAAAGCTTTGTTTTGAGAGAGTTCGCAGTATGCACTGCCTAGTTTGGAATCAGTTTTTTGATCGGTTACAAGGGTCTTCTTGAACGATGCTTATATGTCTGAAACAAGTGACCTAATATTATATCCGGAGCTTTGAGTTAAATTTTTTATCTTAAGCTCCCACATTCTAAGTCACAGATGGGACTCCTAGGTGGAAATCCTGGGTAGAAAATCCCGTGAAACCTCGGGTGTTAAAAAGTTGCTCTAGGCCCTCGACTGACTTCGAATCGTACCACTAGTCATACTACTTGTTTACCATTTATATGAGTACCGTACCACGCGGCACCTCTCGGGCAGAAGGGTGATTTACATGTGGAAATCACGCGCTGTTCTTATTCCGGCCTTTAAAGTAAGTTACTGATTCAACGTTTTCAAGCATATGCAAAACCTCCTTAAGATTGGGTAATTAGAAAGCCCAGGGCTTGACAGCGCAAAACAAAACTTTAGAAAAGGTGAACAGACTGAGCGAGGAGAGGATGGACTTTCCTTCGCGACTTATGGACGTGTTTTATTTTAGACAATGGTACCTCATCTGGAGAAGTCATTTACCCCAGGACAGCCCGGCATTTATCCAGTATTCGAGATAGGCAACATGACACTGACACCTCCTATCTATGTCGCTACTGTTCATTTTTATAAATAAAATGCAGTTGCTTAACCATTAGATTATAGATCGTCGGAGAAAGTGTTATCGTCTAGTTCTTATTGTGGTTGCTAACGCAGACTGAAATTTCGTACCTTGGCAGTCCGGCGCGGATCAGACTGATCAACGATTATTGCCTAATCGGTTAATGACGAGTCTGGACTACTTTTATGGGTTTCTTGCCTGCTTTGATAAAGGCGATTGTAGGTAAACCGAGGGAGATCGTCTGCAGACACCATGAGGAAGTGCAATGAAGTTTCCATTTCGGTAGTGAAATTTAATAATTTACTAATATTCTGGATAACTGAACTAAGAAATTGTTGTGTCACGTATGATACCGTTGGCGCATCTTTGGAATCTACAGGAGGAAAGAAATAACTGGATTTACGGCAACCCAGGACGAATCGCCATTATCAGGTATTACACGTTTGCATCGGTTGGTAAAGATTTGGATTGCCCCCCCGATGGTGACTAGCAGCCCAGAATTCGTCAGATATTATTACAGACCTGTACGCCGCAGTTGGTCTTTTACAAATGCGTCTGCGCACGTCCCGCATTAACTTTCCTCGTCCTTACGCCATTGCAATTTCACGTCACCCCCAGTCGGTTTTGCAAGGAGCAGTAGAAGGAATTGTGTGGGCTTAATTAGTCGCCGCCCAAAACCAGCTGCCTAATTACAACGTATAAGTGTATGGGCCTGGACCACAGGGCGTTGTTTGGAGAGATTTAATTAAATGTCTATGGGATGGTAGCGCTTTATTTGACTCCCACCAATCCCCTACTGGCCAGATGACTAACCTCCAGGCCTGAATACATGCAGATAGGGCCAGGACATAATCTGCCTAGTGGCTTGTTGATTACTTTGAGCGTTTGAGAAATCGAGTCAGGCTTTGGGTCCCTTAAGTCGTTCCTGCTAGTCAGTTTCTCACACCCAACTCCTTCCAGTTATTAGATGAAAGGACATTTTATACGGTAACGTAGAAAGGTAATCAGACAACGCGATTCGGTTTTTAGAGAATAAGCAAAACGCGGAGTAGAAGGACAACAACAGAGCATTACTGAAAAACAATTTTTACAAACTATCGTCATCAGTCGGCTTCTACTGTGCCTTGGGGCGCACCAGTGTTATTTTTGGCCCTTGAGAATAATCTTAAAAAGTGCGCTCAAAATACAGGACTTAGTTTAACTCGGACCGTGGATATCATTGGCACAAGAAGCATGTTTGCAAATGTATCTGAAGTCTCTGCTTTATAGATTTCTTAAATTAATTAAGCAGTTAAGTGTAGTTTATTCAGATCGACCGGTCCAGCCGTCCCCTCCGAACAAGTGTTGAAAAACACAAACAAGTCACTTGTATATCCCAAACTATGTTAGCCTAGTTGAGCTATTACTGAGCTAACTGGGAGAAGACCGATAGGATAGTTTGTACTTTGGCGTCCCCAGGTCAAGTTAATCAGTTACCTGTGGAAGTCACGAGCGTAGGACATGCTGCATAGTGAAAGCGCTGGGACTGACAGAGCACGTCTGCGGACTGTGCGACAGAGGAGGGCAAAGAAGGCGGCAGCCCTGTCTATAAGTTGATCGCCGCTGGCTAGCTTCAAGTGAATGTCATTCTACCTGGTCCTGTAGTTAAACCGCTCGCATTTACACAGCCGCGAGAACAAGATAGTAGTGAAAATGGGCCAGCATGAATGTTTTACTGGGTCGGTAGGCACGAAGACTCAAGTCAATTGTGCTGATACTAGTCTTTAATTTTGCAATAAATGTGATAACTGCAAAGAGAGATGGAGGTCACATTCATGCAAATGACAAACCTTTTTAACCAAAGAGTCTTCCAAACGCCGTGGTCCAAAGACGGACCGTCTTCATTGTTGAGTTCATCCATAAGTAAAAATCCCTCGGAGGCTAGGATAGTCATTTCTATATTTCGACAAGTCAGAATGCAACAAGGACAGCCTTCAAACTATACATATATATGACGGAACTGCACTGGCCGATCAGGTTACGGAACTAGCTCGATTCCTTGTGCTTTAAAGCTCAATATAGAACTTCCGCAGACTGTCGCATGGCGACAAGTGCTTATGCGGAAGGAGTATCCCAGTCCCTCTGCTGATATTACCTCTTCTGCATACTTATCTGCCTCGATATGACTGATTGCGAGGGATGTAGACTGAACTAAAGGGTACAAAGAGTCTAGCGCGTCCCTTATCATGATCGGTGAATGCACTTCCACCGTAATTAATATTTCTGGTCGTAATAGACAGGACAAAGGGCTCATGACCCAATGGCAGAACGCTGCTGTTAATAAGAATTTGTGATCAAAGGATCAGGATATGAGTCAGAGTTCTAAAAAACCTGGATTTGGATAAGGCTGACTGTCGACGGCTGAAAATCCAGAAATAGCTATCTCAGACTTTCTTGTCTTCGTCGGTACTCTGGTCGTTGTGCAAGGGTCTGCGAAGACTCAAGCAGAGTCCTTAATCAAAGTGGGCCGAAAATATTCCGCTACATGCAGTTTAAACATGAAATTTATGCTGATTCTACGCCACCGTAATCTCAAAACAAAGGGTATTAAGTTACATTTGCAAGTTTAGTTCTAAATAGCAGTGAAGGTCTTCGTACTTAACTATTGCGTACGTCCCCGTTGCAGCGAATATTATTTAATGTAAACTACCAGGAATTTAGTATTCTTTCAAAACATACGATGAGTAGGATAATTTTATACACGTTTACCTTTCATAGTACTAACTTAATACTAAATAATTTTGCGTGCGTGGTTTATTCTACGCGTTTCGGCTAACTGAGCTTGCAACTTAATCGCATCAAACTTGGTGTCTCGATGTGACCAACTTGCCAGAACTAGACTGTGATCCAAAAAATTCCTTGCATCTCAACCACCTTTCTGTAACTTTAATATCATGCTACTGACCTAAAGCACAGATTTCAAGGTCAAAAATGCAATGATCATGCCGAATATAATATTAGAGCAGTAAGTTCTAATTAATAAATGCAAACTGCAGAAAATTTTCAAATCAAATAAGGGGCCAATTGCTAAAAATTATGCCCGCTAACTTGTCTAACAGGATCACCCGATCATATTTCATGTAAAGTGTGTAACTCGAAACCGGCTAATTACGTCCTATCGTGTCCGACTAGACAACAGCAGGTCCATAAAACCGATTCACGCGTTTGCAATAAACACAGTGATTTCTTGTCATACATTTGGCAGCTTTTGCATTTATATGCCTCTTAAAATTTCACTCGACGTCTTTCTGAAATGTAAGTTTGTTCACAAGGGCAGAGACTAAAACTGCTGAGCATAGAATCCTTTGAAAGCGAAATATGCTCTCACTTGCTTGGAGGCCATGAGACAACCAACAACGTAACGGCAGTTTTGACGAGTTAATGCCTGCCATCTCCAACTTCATATATCTCCAGAAATAAAGTACTAGACTACAAGTTGATCACGAAAGCGGTTCAACATTAGAAGCTTTATTGACCTCATACAAGATACGTTGTTGCGTTGGACCTAACTGTGAACTAGACGACCATGTGGCACACCTGAAAAGACAATTAATCTTTCTGAGCTTATCACTGATCAAGTTCGTCCCTGACGCATAATGTTTGCTGGAAAAAACCCCCTAAACTGTGAGTTTTATTTGACACACTTCTAAAATACAATGAACCCATCCGATGTTGTTGCTTCGAAGGTCGCTAACCGGCGTGACAAATCTGTCCTTCGCTATGTGGCATATTTCGCAGTGGTTTCGTTTTAACGTGCGACATTACAGTTACGTAAACCGGAGTTTGACTCAATTACGGAATTATCCCCCGTGTGGAGTGAGGGGCCAGCATGGACTTGAGATGCCTAAATCAAGGTCCTTGTCCAAGTCAGCCATCCACACACATCCATTCTCGGTTTTCTTGATCTCGTTTTGCCATTAGTGCGCAGTGGGTGACAAAAGAAAAAGTAAGGTATGTACTACGAATTATGTGCTACCGTGCTGTAATCTAACTCGTGTCTCGGCCGTGTTTCATTGCAAGGTATTGGTGGCACGAAAAGAACGATATTTGACTGCCCAAATAGGCTAGCGTGTGCTCGCGGGTGACTCAGTACCTATTGAAGTCCTGCAGGTGGTGATTTGCGCTGATAAAGAGGCGAGATTCCTGTTTGCTGGCTTTGATAATCCATTGACTATTGTTATTTTCAGGAATATCTCCTCCGTACCTATGTTGTGTCCTCAACCTCGGATTTTGGTTAGACTCAGACTTGCATAATAGCACACGAATAAACCTGAAACCGTGTACTTATATTTTGCATCTTGCTCTACTTTTCTCCGACAAAACCTATTGATATTCAGCCTTAAGCGCAATAGTTTCCGAAAGAATGAACGCGTGAAACCAAAGTAAATTATGAAGGGCAAGCGTATTCAGGTTCGGCTCGAAAGTCATTATGCATATTTAAGCTGACATCCACCAGGTTCTGCGAGTAATCCTCTAGCATTCACACACTACCAACGGGTAGACAATAGCATATTTATAATGATCGACTCATCATAGTCTCAGGACAATTATTATCAGATAGCCCAGACACGAGTTTTGCAGACTTTTTGTCACTGCACGATATAGCTGTGAGGGGTTCGGCTCAGTATTGGGTTTCTCAACGTGCTCCACCTGCCTTCGGATAGACCGTAATCAGAAATGAATCGTGACAAGATCAGTGAATACAGGCTAAATGATTGTCGTGAAAACATTTTGCTTCCTCATTAAACAAAAATATTCCTCTACGCCTCCAAATTCTCCTCAATTTGATATTTAAACTCACCGACCGTATTTTGAAGAAAAAGAAAGGAAGCTTACGCGCCGCCGATGGCAACACTGAAAAATACCACTACCGTCGTTATTGCAATCCCAAAAATTCTTCCTTAAAGTCCTTGATTCGAGTCTTAAGCCTCCTCAACTAACAATAATCAGACGGCTTAAAACCTCTGAGCCATTAACAATAGCCAATAGATCTGCAGTCGATTCGAACATAAGGTTCTTCATAAACTGCGTCTGAACATACGAACGCAATCTTAAATGACTTTGTAGAACACAGGACGCTAGCATTCCTATGGAAATTCGTCAAGCGCATGAAGCGAGCTGGGACAAGTAGGTAACGGAGTATTGCATGCTCTTTAAACAAGTGGTCTGTGTCTGCTTAGAGTCAGTGTTCTCTTTCCAATGTGAAAAAGAAATGCCTTTCATTATCAGCTGATATGAAGCAGTATCTTTCAAATACTTCATTCTGGGAAACAGAACAGCTTAATAGATTTAAATGCGGTACAAATGTGTTCATCTACACCAGCCAAAGCGCAAATGTGCGTTTGTTTTCTAAGAAGCACCTTATATTTTTTCATGTGGTTATTAAGAAGCTTCCTGAAAGTTATGATCATCATAACAAAATAAGACCATGATGCAAATCTAAAAACGACTAAAATCTAAGTTAGGCAGATTTGTGAGTTCAAACATCTTAAGAACACAAATTATTTTAAAGCTAAAATATCGGGCATTTTCGAAGAACAATTTTTGAGACGAGAAAATTCCCCCCAGGTTAATTGAGAAATGAGAAATTGCTGTCAATCATATCTAAAAGAATAGGTTTACTCTATAGCTTCAAGAGAACCAAGGACCCCCCGATGCTGAAGAAATTATTTTTTGGGCAAACCATTCCGATGTAAATGAGATATATTCATGTTGAAATTCAGCGGACCAGACAAAAGGAATCCATTTATTTATGCAGTCCTTTTACACTGGATAGATATTGCTTTTGTTTCAAAGATAGCATCAGACTAAGCCTTCATTTCAGATGGATCCGAACGAACTAATCAAATATTCGTACTTTGGCTCATCCTTGACTTCCAGCGGCAGACTACTGTCCGAGTTATAGATTTTGTCAGTGTTATAACGACGGCATTAGGGTTATGATCAAGACCTATTATCGCTCCATCCGAGTCTGAGTGCCTTCGAAAAACATTCTTGTATAACTATTTGGCATTCAGTAGGATGCTCAAAATGGACCGCGATCCTGTAACCCGGATGTTAAAATAGATTTTCGAAGACGTGGTATATGGTTCCGAATGAGCAGAAGTTTAGTCTGACAAAATACGTCTGCTTCACGGACACCGCCCTTTTATCACAAAGCATTGGCAAACCACAGAAAATATTCTCGGTAGAGAGAAATCGTCACTTTGGCTAGTTTCACATTTGACGCAACAAGAACCAAAGCATTGGCGAACTGCACCTTTGACCAGGAGAACTGGCTCTTCGTAATTAGGGACTAGTATGATTGACGTAGGCAGTGTAGACAACAAGGAAAAAAGGCAGTGCAGCGTCTACTGGTGATTTTCTTTCCGCCGTCAGCGAACTCAACACAGTGCACCCTCTCGAAAGGGACGAAAAATGGCACACCATATCAAATGGGGCCTATCTGAACTCGGCCGTTCTCAGACCTCACATTTTGTATAAAGGGCCAAGTAGGGGGTAAATTTTTACCAAAATTGGCGCTGCTCTCAGACTTTTGTCACCTCAGACAAAAAGGCAGTTGAGAGGGAAGAGATACTGTAACTAGGACAAGAATTTTGTTCGCGTAACGTTTCGGATTCTCACTCACAGGATTCGTAAGAGACGGCTAACGTTAAGAGTGCAGTATTTAGAGGATACGGTGGTCGTGCTGCTACATAACTACCATGATTAACACATCCCGCACGCATTTGTCGCTGATGGTGGCACTTGGTATGATAATAACTTGCTTACCCGCAAGGGAGTCCTTAATGGCCGCGATGTCGTCACCGGTGTTAGTGAGCAACGTGATAACAGCACAAAAATTTGGCTCCACCATCGTAACTGCAAACAGTCTCCCCGCGCACTATCCGTCTGAGTAATTACTCTCCCTAGGTGAAGGGGGAGGGCCGGAACACTACGCTATGAAACATGACTGATGTAACTTTAGGCTCACATTGTCACCTGCCGCGAGGTTTATGCCCTCGTCGAACTTGAAGGTGTGATCCATTTTCATCGAATGAATTGCGACTCAGTAGCTGACATTATTCCTTCTCATTGTTGCTGCATGCTCGGCCATCGGCGACCAGAGTAATTACTACATATCTCCGACGTATTTATCCTGGCCGCGGCAGCAATGGCGAACGATTCTAGGCGTTCCCCGTCATGGCAGTGGGTATTTCGGACCCATTACTTGCTGTCTAATAGTTGCCCCTGATCTGTGTATAATCACAACTCCAGGTGATATGAGAAGGCAAGAGAAGATTTTTAAGACATCCTTGACGCACGGAAACGCTTGTCAAAATTAGGTGCCGGTGCGATTTGGTCTCGCCTCGTTCGCGCATGTACCGTTTGCCAAAATTATGCAAGTATCCCTTCGTTCTGAATGCCGGCTGAAGGAATTTTAATTCGCCCTATTTCTCTTCCTTGAGGTTTACCGAGTCCTTTAGTTTGAGCAGAAACCGAATCCCTTCATTGGCATCTCTGGCACTAATGGTCGTACCGAAATATCGGAGGGAAGATGAAAAGTTGGGCATTATTTTTTAAGGAAAAGATTCGCTGACATAAGCGTTTAATAAAAACCAGGTATTCGTCGGCTGATATCAAAAATACATTCATTTAGATCATAATTTAAGACTTCCCGTTCCTTGTCGATTATTTTGGTGAAAGTAATCAGGTAATTGGTGGTCATACTGTAGAAATTCTCCAAAGAGATTTGGAAATATGGAATATTACAGTGAAATAATAACAGTCAACTTTCTGAATGATCGCCTTTCCTTAAAACTGTAATATGCCTTGATTCAAGTTTAACAGAACGGTTGTCACATTAGGAATTATGCCTCATGAGATATGGTTGGCGTTAGACGAAACGCCTTCAAATAAAAAATGTAACTCGTTGGAGCTTGAAAAATAGATATTATGCTAAGTTAATTTCCACTCGACGGTTTTCTGGGTTTCAACTATATATTTTTAAGTCGCCAATATAAACTACATTTTTAAAAAATACACACTAAAGAGGAAATACTTCCCCTTGAAGGTAGCGCCCCGCATAAATAAAAGCACAGTTTCTAGAGAAATGCTAGTATTCGGAAGAACTTCATTTAGGTTACAGATTTAAAGCATGACGCATTTCAGTTGTGAATAGTTTACTGTTACCCACATATTACAAAATACAGCCTGCATTTTAGCTTTACGAAAGACTGAAAATACACGATACGTAATTCCTTTGAGTACGTCTCACCTAACTTTCTATGTTCCGGAAAATTATCTCCGGCAAAACTCAGTGTAGCGTACTGGTCAACTCTTTTTACGTAATTTGTGGGTAGTATTACTGGGCGTAAAAGTCGGCGCAACATAAATAATTATGTGAGTGCATATCGATCTAAATAACGGGAATTTTTCTAAAAATTCAAATATTCCATGTACTTTTGGCTAATTAGTCTATTAATTACGACTGAAGATATGTAAGCAGTAAAAATGAAGAAAAAGGTACACAATTTAAATATTATTTGTTAATAGGTGTATTTCGCAAAGGTAGATGGAAGATTTTTCAGTCAAGTCAAAACAGGAGTGATGTGGAAGTTCATTTGGAATACTAGCGTCTGCTTTTCCGTTTTGCACACTCATTTCAGTAGCCTTTCTCATTTAAAAGTGGATCTGAAAGTTCTTATTTGATTCACGTATTTTCGCATATACCGTGCGACTCATGCTATTAGTTATCGTATTCAGTAACACCACGATTGTAAATAGTCGGTTTTTTCAGATTGCGTCTTTTTAACGAGAAGTAATCTATATTGTGAATGACAAATTTTCCTGATCCAAGGGTTCTGCCAGAAAAGAAGATTTTGGGACTTGCAAGATCAGTCCGATAAAATGCCATCAGATATCATGCTGGGTCCGAAGCCGAGTAAGCTCTTAATCAATATTCGGCGCTAGAATCTAATTATGTGACCACATAACAGCTGATGCGACTAAATAAGCATCAACAACGGACCAAAAACTAACTCGGAAATATACTGTAGCGAGTGAACTGGGCTTATGTGCAGCAAAATCTAAAACCTCGCAAACCAATCCATATTTGCCAAAACAACTGCTTTCATCTGGAAGTTTAAGGACAGTGTCAAGAAAAAGAAGGCAGTTTAGCGACGTAATTTGCATGTCTACTCTTCTGAGGTTGTTTGCAATGGGCAATTATCGTTATCATAGCATGCCTTTGATTCAGTAATAGTTATATTTTGCGAGCTTGACTCGGTCCAAAAAAAGAGCATTTGAAAGCATCACCTGACTCCCTCTAAAATCTCGGAACCTATCTATCTGCCTTCAAGATAGACACTTATTTTGTTGGCTTTTAACGCTGTCAGGCAAATTATCATACACGGTTCTCGATAAAAGACTTCCAAAGCATTCTGTATTGCTGAGTAAGTCTGATGCAAGTTGGAAAAGTTTGAAATTCCTTTAAGATAATATTCCGAATTTTCCGCACTTAGTTAAAAGTGCTAAAAGGTTTGGTTTGAAAGAGTTCATTGTTCGAATGCTTTTAAAATCGAGTTTGATTCTATTCTACTTCTCTTATTTACATGTTCCTTGTGAGGGTTATCGGTCATACCAGTTTGAATTTACTAAACTGTCATCGTAATTTACTCCGAAAAATCTTTAATGTAAGCTCCAAAACCATGAAATGACATACTGCTGTTTGAGGAATATTAGTAGTCTGAGGTGAGTTTACGTCCTTCATGTGAAGAACTATCGCCGAAATAACCTCTACGCCAATTTACCGACAGTGCTCATGGGACTTTGTTCCGGAAATATCGCCGTCGCATGCTCGTGCATTTCATAATTCTAAGCGCTTTTGACAAGTTTGTTCATTGTCGCATGAAATTCATCACTTACATCGTAAATCATCTGTGTGCTAGTTATTTATTCAGATGTAGGATTGAACGCTCATTAATCTGACTGTCATTTTATCTTAGTATGATCTTTGCTGTATACTATAGAAAGAAATGTAACAAAATAAATTCTCATGACATCCGTTTTTGCCCCTCAATTTATTGACCCAACTTTTGCATTTTTTTGCAATCAACGCTTCTAATAATCCTTTGAGACTTTAGAATAAATGCACTGCAGAGTTAAACGCGTAATTAAAACTTCAGGACTATGATTTCTTTCATTCTGTCTACTAGTTGTTTTCCCGAGAGCTAGAATTTGTCGGCCTCAGCAAACCGGCTTCAACCACAAATAACAGTACTTGTATTCCATAAGTAGTGTTTTTGTGCTTTCAGCCTAAGCAAGGAGCATTTTCAGTGAATTCTGCTTTTTAGTTAAAGCTGGTTTTAGCATGCTGCATGGTTTTTCTTTTTCTATTCCAAAAACCTTTCCTGAGGATCAGGGTTGATTCGTGGATATTTCAATCTAGTCCAACAAAATCTTTTATATTGCATTTTCAGTTTCTTCGTCCTACCGGAAAATTTGCTTGGTAAGATAACGAATATTCGAATGATCTATAGCAAAGCGCTGCATTTCGTCCACGTCTCTCATAATATACAAACCTTTTTAAACTAACCATGCACTGTTTGATGCCATGTTGATTCTTCGCTTCTCCTTTATGCTCTTACGTTTTCGCACCAAAAAATCCTCCCCTTCGAACGGAAGCTGCTATATTTCAATTTATGAGGATTCCAAATACTTTCCCCTCTCAAGCAGTATGGAAGAATGATGAAATGAACGGCGTGGTGTACCTTAGTGGTATGCAGGCGACCGAGTAAACAGGCAGCACATCCATAGAGATGTTGACCTTGGAAAAATGAATAATAAATGCCAGCAACTATCCTGTAGCGAGGATGAAACCCTGCAATCCACTGCATTGTGGTCTTAAATGTATCCTATCACAACCGCCGATGTGTGACTTCGTGGTCCAACCAGCGAAGTATTTGACACCAGAATGCCTGAGAACCAACTGACTTGGATTTTACTATCAAGTAACCTCCTAACGTTAGGGCTTGCCTGGGCAGCGACCTCAGATATGCCAAAAGTAGTCATCACGATCTAGCTCTTTCACTAGCAACACTTGTCTAATATCCGAGCATACTTACGCGGGAAGCCTTTCCCAGCGTTTCGGAGTATTCCGTCTGCCGTGAACTTAATACGCACAAACGAAAGAGAAAAGTACGACATCGTCAAATACTATATACCATTTTCTCGACCCGATATTTTGGCTAAGACCAAGAATACCCGCATTTGAAAGTCATTTTACCCCCTGCTGACTGGTGATGTAGCACTGAGCCCCTTCATTATAACCTCTATCTCACCCTTTCTTTTTATCCTACGCCCACCTTTCGTTTATTTTAATAATTTCCATGTGTTCATTATGCACCTCGAACCTTAAACTCAGCTTCCTTTCTACTTTTTCTTTCGCTTTTGGCCGGAAATTTACCGATGGAAATAGTCCTCTTTCGTGCTCCTAGCTTCACTTTCACATCCGTCCCGTAACTCACGTTGTACTCTCTCACAGTCATCGTATTTGTCTCGGCCTAAAACCCTCGATCTTCTCGCACGTTGGCCCGCGTTTTTTCAAACTTACTTACGCTGTCTTACTTCCTTATTTATATCTTCTCCATCTTTGGCATATCAAAACATCAGCATGATCGGGCAACACATTTTATTCGCATGACTGCACATTCTTTGCAGTCTTTTTATCCTGCTGTTATGCCGCTGGCATCGTCTGGGCATCTTTTATCGAGAAAGCACTGATTGTGTCATCTATATGATTAAGCCATCATACAAAGGAGTATTTCTGGAGAGTAGGTTGCTTAGCATCACCAATATGCTGTAGTACTAGCGACTTTTATATGCTGATTTGCGTGCAGACTTTAGAGGTCTGAGTATATTCTTATGCGTCTCATGCTGACTACGGTAAATGTAGAGTGGAAGACAAATTTGTCTTTGAATGAAAAAAATAAATCATTTATGTCGTCTCCTCCTTCCTTTTACTGCAGTTTCATAAGAAAACGCGCTCCACTTCTTTACAAGTGGAACCCTTGTATCTAACTGCCGAAAGAGTAATCAAACTTTTGAGTCTGGTAGAATGGTTAGAATAAAAGCCATATATGAGCCCGCCAGGTGAAAATGTGTTTTCAGTACCTCCGTGAATCCATAATAATGTTGAGTCAGATAACTTCAGCGTGCTAAGAACGCCTAGGAAAATAGGCACACAAATCTAAGCGATCAAATGAACTTGACTTTAGCTTTCGCTACCTGATATTGTTAAGCTGGGAAATTTTGTGTACCGGGAGAACACAGGGGCTTCCCGCATTTCATAGTCTAACAGCTTATTACCGGATTCGACAGCCTTCTAAGCGAAATGTATTTTCTATAGTCGGTCATACTTACAGGTACCATCCTCTTCCTCAATAAATGCGGAAACAGACTTTGAAAAACCTACATACATACGACACAGAAATCTAGAGATTTTCCCGTCGTTAAACACACATTAAGTGAGCTTGCGTACGTTTGATGCGAAATTTTTCCAAAATCAATGAACCCGATAAATTGTGCGACCTTTCGCATGTGTGATATACTGTGTTTAGGGCAAAACGTTGTTTGAATGACCGGGATCGGGACTCAGCAGACGTTAATGCACCTTCCGCCTAAACATTGTGTTCATCTCATCAACGGTTACAAACCACTGTAAAATAGGTAACTTAAATGTAAATAAGTGTTGGAACTGAGCATGTACAGGTATTCAAACACTGATCGGATTTTAGGAGGCAAACCTTTCAGGAACTAAGGACTGTGTGTTTAAATGACACGGCTTTAGTCAGAAGAGTTATACTTCTGTCGGTACAAGCGAAAACACGAGTTCCAGGAAACAGTTGAAAGAAGGAAGCGCGTTCACTTGAGCAAGAATTTCACTCTCGTAATATTTCAGGTTCACTCTCGAGCCAATCATCAACAACAGCAGATAAGGTTAATGAATGTACAAGGGTTGCATCACCAATTATCTCCAAACCAGATCAATTATGAAGAGTGAGCAGTCACAGTTTTCCCTGTACAGTCCTTCTCAAATAAACGGACCAGGGGTTACCTCTTTGGTGGACAACGGCAAACAATCTAAGAAATTATATTCTGCCTATTCTAACCCTGTTCAACCTCACTTGCATCAACATGTTACTTGTTGCTCTGTTGTCGGCTGTGAGGATCTAAACAGAGAGCTGTCAAAGTCCTCCTACCTCACCTTGCCATTGTGTTATTTAGGCAAATTTGCTTTTCGGAGAGAATTTCCTAATGGCGCCCGTAAGTTGAAGTTAAGGGTTCTGATTAAGAAGCCAGTAGTCACGGATGGTAACAAATTATAGGATTTGTGTGGTTGTTTTCTCCTACCAGATGTGTCCATAATTCCCTGCAAACCACAGCATCATGTACCGAAATGCATTTGGATGTGTGCCAGATCCCGTTGTCTGACCAGAAGGCTGGGAATCAAATCGAGTATCTCCAGCCGACGGCCACCAGTCCCCTCGTCAGTCACGCGGATACACAAAGACAAGAGACTAAGCTGGTTCGGTCAGCCAATCAGAGTTCTGCCACAGTTGCCGGTCACACCCACTTATGAATCTCTGCGCCGCTTCCGCGACAGCAACACAAAGGCCCCACCACGAGCCAGACGTCTAGTTCGCTTGCTGTCGAAAACGCGGTGGATTCAAACAACAAGACCCTCCAGCAATTGTTTACTCGCGCTCCCCTTTGCGAGTCCATGTCCGTGTCCGTTTTCTCCGCCACAGACACCATGGTGCAGAGAAAAAAACGGGGACAATCTTCACGCAGACACAATTCCACAGCTGATGCTAAGTGGAATTACTCATCGCCCAAACCGTGCCTAGCGACGGGACAAAAAATGAAACGGACACCTAAACACACGAGACGGGTCACCTTCGATGTTGGTGGAGATGATCGTGGCAGGGCGGCGGGGGCAACTAACATCTCTCCGCACGCTTCGATTGACTCTTCCTCCTCCTCCAGCTCCCCAACCAACTCCTACTGTTCCTGCTGTGAATCTAGTGATTTGAGTTCCGTCACCACCTCCTTCTCATCTTCCACCTCATCATCCTCCGAGTCACTTTCTTCGACGGAGTCAACTTCTTTAGAGACCGCATTCAGGATGTATGGGCTGCTGCACGTTCCCCCAACGTTCAAGCATCTTAGTGAGTTTTCACCTAATCCGTCGTCCTAGTCGTTCTAATACTTACATTTTTATTCAACACTTGGACCTTATTTTGAATGCTTCAACACATGAGGACAAAGGTGAGTGCACTAAGAGAGAATTATATTTCGGATGTTGAGGTTCACGAGAGCCAGAAGCTTGCGTGGAAATTCGTATGCAGAGCATTTTTGCGAAATACAGTGGGAAAAGTCTACGTCAAATGTCCCGTTATCTATCCCGTTAAGTTGCCGTCCGGAAGTAGAAAACTCATGTTCGCTAATGTAAGCGCAGCTCCTTGGAATACTGTATCCACTTAGTATGCGATTTTCCAAACCTCTAGAGCCGTGGTAAAAAGAAATTTTCAGTTTAGCATATGCGTTGTGTGCATTTCATGAATATACTGAAGAAAACGATGACTTTCCGAAATCAGAGCTCTCCTATTTCATTTTCGAAGTGGGGAGAACAGCTCGTTATCAGACAAAAGGACTTGAAGGAGGTTTCGATCGACGGCAGGGTGGGTGTACTACGAAAGCTTACGAGTGTAACACCACAAACTTAAATACCACTCATAGTGTTTGCTGACTGAGTGGATGCCTCGGATTCTGCAATCAGCAAATAAAAAAATTGTTTGAGATTTTAAATACTTTCCTTGCCATTGTACAAATCTGCGGCACGTCGCAAACATGTAAGCGGCCAAATTATGGGGTAAAGATGGATAAGCTTTTAAAGCCAAACTTAGTGAAACGAACAGAGCAGAAGAACGTGTGCGTTCCCGAACTCCAGAGTTTTTGATTTCCGGTCAGACTCAGGTTAAATGAAGATATTTTGTTGTTCAATCAGTTGAATGACGCCATCAGAGGATTGATATTCACAAACCTTTAGTGCCATAGTCATAACTGATGCACAAGCAGTTAACACTTTTGCGGTGAACAGAAAGTGGTAGATGGGTCACAGGTTCATATGGGATACAATAAATTTTTACTCTGGAAAACCAATTTCTACTTAAGCATACTTTTAAATTCGGACTGCCCTAGTACGTGCTTCAGTTGGTTGTGATGGTTATTGTGTTGGTTACAACGTATTGAAAGCACAGCCACATCAGAGAGTAAACCGTGCTTTGAGGACGTCCACTGATGAAAAAGGAAATTCTCAGCAGGGACGTCTCATGCAAAACATACGCATAAGTTATTTTGATTAGCTAAAGAGCCAGAAAATATGTATTGCGACGTCACGTTTTGCCCGGGACATAATTAAGGCTAGTTGTTCATGCGCTGACTACCTTTGACAGGGAAGTAAAAGAATAAATTATGACTTGGAGGCTTAACTCACCCAGTTATGTCGGCAGAGTACCAGTTCGCCAACGCTAGTTGGCTCCCAATTTCGAAAGCTGCTTCAAGAAATAATGCCATATGAAGTCAAATTATGTAGTTCGCATGCATTAGAAATCCAGTCCACACATCAAATAGGCAATAAATTTCAAACGCTGTTGTTGATAGCACCTGCACTGCGACATTTAACTCTATCTTAGAAATATAACTGGACTTTATACTACTTGCGAATATGTAAGTAGATCCTGGGGCGCGAAACATGACAGCTGTTGGTCGATGCAGATAGATGTAATCTAGTAGTGATGCTAAAAAGCGAGACTGGAATAAACACTTCTGGCCAGTCTGCTTGCACAAAAGGATTGCTCATCACTTGTTCCGAACGACGTCGGGCTCATACCACGGTAAGTTTGTCAGCGAGCACTTAAATGGGATGATCTTTAGCTTAAACCTCCAGCCCACCTGCCATCAGCGATCGTGCATATCTAGCTAAATTGAAATGACGTGCACTGATCTATCTTGACTAGTACACAGAAACCAAATTATCCGATTAACACTTTAATTATTTTTTGGTTTTCGCGAGTCATCGTATACAGTCGAACAACTGGTTTTCAGGATGTGTAGCCGACAAAACCTAGGGAAACAAGAACGTATATTTTTTGTCTGGTCCCCGACATGAGTCGGTCATTTCCAGCCCTCGACCATGGCCATAACGAACTAAACTTACCACAGTACTATTTTATCTCGCTTTACATTTATACATTCGCGTTCGAAAAAAACACATTTGGGCGGCTGACCCGGCGCGCACACTGCACTTATGCTAGTATGAGCCCTAACAATAAGCCATTTATCGAAAGCACATTAGGCTTCATGTAATGCCAAAACATGTAAACCCCTAGAACGGTTGGTCACACCGCCATTGGGGTAAACGCCAATCAAGCAGGTTAACCAGGAGATAAAGAAAATCAGGTAAGCAACACCTACGGTACGTGTTCTATCTCATTAAAAGCGCATAAATTCACGAAACCTATCTGGTGACTCGCAAACTGGCCCAAATAAATGGGCGGAAATTTTAAACGGATAATTTTGGACTTAAAGCAAAATGAAAACCCTAAAGAAATATTAAAGGCAATGGTACGTTATTTGGAAATCGGTTTCAGAAGTGTCGGAAAGATTCAAACACTTCCAGAATCACCGCAAATGGGTAAACGTAGGTTTGAGTAGTACATAAACTATGTTCAGGCAAAATGGCTGAGTAATTAAAACAGTATATTTAGAACAACGTTCGAAAGTAGCCACTTCTGCTATTTTCGTTTTAGCATCTTCCACGAATTTGCGTAACAATATGTATGGCGCTTCGCCAATACCCTAGAGTCGAAGTATAGATTCCAACAAGTTCTCACGAGAATCTGCCGCGAGTTGATTCGGTTTCGCATTGTTTGAGATGCTGTGAACTAAAGCTAATGACGGTCTTTCTGATTGCGACTTCACGGAAATAAAGTTTTCATAAGGTTACACATTGAAGTCCTGGCCGGTGACGAATAGATTTGAATAAAATCAACAGATACAGCCATGAACATACAATTTTGAGTGTAGCGAGGAAACGTTCTTCATGGAAAATCATTACACAGTTTTTTAAGACAGTGGAGTACGTTGAGTTCCAGAGTGTCCCTCAAATATCAGCAAATACTATGCGATTTTCCGCATTCTTATTGACTGTCCATGTTGATAGTTTCCGTGGTGTCCTTACCAAAATCTTTAGAAAAAGGTATTTTTTAAAAACGTTTGCCAAAGTGGTGACTTCATAGGTATTCGTATTTTTGCAGAGAGCCTTTTGGGGTATATTTGTTTAGTCGCCCAAACAATAGGCTTCTTCGCCAAGGATAGTGAACGTCCGCAACAGAAGTCGGAAATCAATATGTTTTCCAGCCATTAGAAGAAGTTCTCTGTTAAGTCGCCTTCTTCAAAAGTTCTGTAATAAATATTTTGCATTTTTTCAAGGTAGAGTCGAAGAACAAAATGACACTCTTGCCCATTTTTTCCCCTGAAGCATACTGGCAACTTTTCCGCTGCAAGTGGAAGAACTTGCTTTTCTTTTTAATTAGGGGCCATTTCTGCATTATTTCCTTGCTTTCAGCCACCGTTCTACAGTCGCAAGTGCACAACAGAGTGGCCATTTAAATACTAAAATGTTGCTAGGACTGCCGGTGTGCGGCCCGTGGCATTTCTAAATTTCTTATTAACAGAAACTGGACTGTAAAAAAGTATCATACTACGTTCTTATAAGTCACCGTGCCTTTCACGGTTGCTGATGAGATATCCGTAAACAGCAAAAATTACTGATTCGTTAAAGCAAAAGATTTCATGCAGGCGCTTCTACCGCTCTTCAGAGCATGGAAGCTCACAGATCTGAAAATACAACCTTTAAAATACACAATGCATGCGCTTTTCAAAATTACAGCACTTTTTTGCACCTTTCTTCATCTAAATTGCGCAAAGAGAACAATTTTAAAGTATTGCAATTATTCTTTGGTACAGTAGATGTGTTAACTCGTGAAATTTCAACCAAAATTTCGAAATGCGTTCTCGTTTCGAAAAGATAAATAGTGTTGTAAAACTAATCATGATGCAGCATAAATCCATAACGATCCAGTTACCTTAGGGTGTCGGCTTTCGAAAAAACTTATTTTCGGCTGCACGCAAGATCTATACTCCACAAAAAATGACTACTTAAGTAATCTGCAATTTTCTCATTAATTTTCGATACCCTTGAAAATTCAATCATATTTCATAGAAAACATGCATAAAAATATCCGTTCTTTTACTTATTCGGCAGAAAATCACGTCTTCTTCCAATTTCATACTCAAACAAAGAGTATAATTCGGTTTTAAAAAACTTTAGTAATTCCCGAATAATTTTTAACCCGACCTGCTGTTACACTTGCATTCAGGATTTCAAATCTAGAAGCTGTATATGTTCCGTGTACGGAAAACCATGCATTTCTCTACGGTGTTAAGAGGAGGTCATATGAGGTTCATAAAATTAATCCGTGGATTTGAGCAATATTGTTACTTTTACAAGCCACATTCGTAAATGCAGATACATGACGTTTCATGAACGGCCATTTAACGGTATTAAAAATCTCACAATTAGAAACTTTTTAAAACCGAATTATACTCTTTTTTGAGTATGAAATTGGAAGAAGACGTGATTTTCTACCGAGTTCGAATTTATCTAGAATAATACAAACAGATGCGGAAACGTAGACTAGGACAGCTACGAGCATAGGAAATTGCCAGAATATAATGTAACGTCGACTTCCGCCCAAAGGTTTTGGCATTTCGGATGTCTCCTATAATTGAACCTTGTCTTATATGCAGGGATGACATTTTCCGGAAGGCACTACGCGAAAAAATAAAATGTGCAACGTTTTAGATGTATTAGAGTAATAACCGCAGTTTACGTCGCCATCACTCATGAGTCATGTTTCGTGTGTGCAGATTCGGGCAGTAATGCTGACACACAGTCAACCTATTGTCATTACTTCGGTTTTTCTGCATGTCCCAATGAGTTCGTTTTTTTCTAGAAAGTATTAGCTTTAGATGAAAGCACGTGCTTTCACACGATAACCCCTGGTAGTGTCCAAGCCAAATTGAACTTACAACGCATATAAGGAAATGGGAAAACTGTTACAATGACACTATGTGCTGTCTACTGTAAGAACGCTGGATACCTGGAATTGCCCGATCGTACTAAAACATAAAATCAAATAATTGTAGCTACTCTTTACCCACTTCTCAATAAGAACAGCAATTATGTCCCATTTTCCATAATCACGTAATCGTGATGATGCGGTTTTTGGGAGAAAGTAGTTGTAATCTATTTATGTGAAAAGGCAAAAGATATTTTTATTCATGTCTTAATAGTTTTGGACGACATCCGTAAAATGCACTCTTGTAAATATTTATCGAAAACGAATTATTCCTGATCGGTAAGATGACTCAAGTAAACTACAAACGCATCAGATAATTCGTTGCAACCCAGAATCTACATGGTAAAGAATAACCTCGTTTAGTTGTTACCGTACAATAGAGATTTGAAATTAGGATTATAAGAAGCATCTGGATACTGAATACGCGAAATAAACCATTGGGATTCAAAAGCCACGCCTCAAACATTGTAGGCAGAAAATATACTAAACAAGAACAGTGCCAAAGTCTGGGTCGCAGAAAATCGGTAAGTTTTTGCTGTGCGCTATAACAGGGCGCCCATGCGTTGTATTTTCATTTGCTAGATTATCAACCGGAGAATAGAGATTGAAACGGCAATCGACATTTTAAACGACATTCGGATTTTTAGTCATGGCAACAGTGGTTCAATGTTCGCATACTAGACATCTCAATAATATCGAGGATGCTATCCGCTTATTTCTAGGTTGGATTATCGTAACGTTTACAGCAACTACCGAGGAGATCTAAGTAAACGGCATGTAGTAGTCGGTTGGGCTGAAGGGGAGGCACCAGTCTTAGGTTACGTTTGATGCTGAAGCTCAGTGATCGGATCATTTGGCGATTAAATGCAACAGTGGACAGCCGAAGTACAATAAGTACAGCTGTAACGTGCATTTTCCTGGTCTGTCTCAATACGGAAGGAAATTGTCCATCAGTAAAAGACTTCCCGATAGAGAGTAAGGCAGTCCATCTGACCCGCTGTATACTTTGTCTTTAAAATCTTTACGCCTTCCAAAACTCAGATAAAAATTGGTGCTAACTGTTCTGGCTATGGCTATGCTTGTAGTCAAGCAGTTTGTCTAAAAGCAAGATATATTTATGCAAACCGGCACGCAACATTTCCGACGGAACAGCGTTGTTTCGTATGCGGTTCCAGAAGTCCGGTAACCGGATCATTTCTAGCCGGCAATTTTGCGGCAACCAGAGTGACGTAAAGGATAACCCTTTTTCCTTTAATTTGGATATAAATGTGAGATGCGGTCGAAGAATGAAATTTTCTCCTAAATCATATTCCTTAACTGTGTTTTGGTTTTCCTAAATTCAAGTGTTCATATGGGAGAAGAAGTAAGTAATTTTTAGGTTTCAACGTTTTCCAATAAACGTATGGTAGCAAACATCGAGCATTTTTTTACTGTATCAAATCTTCAGAAGTGTCCAGCGGACTACCAAACTGGTAACAAATAATGGAACCTTGCTGACCAATTCCATAAAATATTAACCGAAATTCTGAAATGCATTCTCGATTAGGAAGGATTACTAAAGTGGGGTTGTAATATTGGCTATTGTACGGCCTAATCCTATAACATTTCGGACCCATCAGGATGTTGACTTTCAAAGGCACACGTTTTTAGCCGCCTGTAAACACCGTACTGGGTAAAAATGGTAACGTAAATAGCACGGTTTTTCCACTTGATTTGATACATATTTATTATTCTGAATAGGCTTTATAAAAAGTACACACAAGAGTACTTTTTCGCGCATTCATTACGTAACGAAATATGTTTTCTCCAAATCCCGTGCTTAACTAGTGTGCTTTTAAGATTTTAAAGTAGATTTTAATTTCCAGATAACTTTGAGTTCGCTCGGTCGTTACGTTTGCGTTAGAACTTTTCGGCCTACAAGCTGTACGCTCTCTGCGCAAGGAAAATCATGCGTTCCCCAATGTCATTAGGAAGGTACCATATGGCGTTCATAAAATTATGCAATAAAAGTGGACTTTATAGTTAAGTTCATGAGAAGCCTTTATAAACAGACAGATACGGGGACATATGAACGGACCTTTCACATCTTTGAGCAATCTCAATTAGTAACTCTTTAAAACTCAGAAATACCATTCCTAGGAGTATAAATTTAAAGAAAACGTATTTTCTTACCAAATGGACACAGGAAAGAGTGCTTTGTATATGTCATCTATAAAATATATTTGCACTTATAAGGGCATCGTAAATCAACGAAAAACGATATTAATTAAGTGGTCCTTTTTATCTAATGCAGTTTTTACAGGCCGCTGAAAAGGAGTTAATTTTGAAGCCAACGTCGTGGCATATCCTGAATATTATAAGATTGTGGAACTCTGTAACTAGCATTATAGCCTAACTTTTATAGTCTTTCCAGACAAAAAAACTCATTTTCAGAATTTAAACTAACATTTTAATGCAATCGACCACTGACGGTATGTAACAGTGTCAGAAAAATCCCTGCAACAGTACGCAGTCTAAAGCAAATTTGCTTTTAATAGATTACCTGCTAACTCCATACAAATGATCTTTTTCTTGTGAATGAATTGGCGAGCAAACGTCTTGGGTAGTTCGCAATCAGACCGATGTGTTTATATGAACGGACAAACTGTGTGCGCATGACGCCCGTCGTTCATTGCGTGATTAAGAGATTTAAGTTGATAGACAATGTTGCCCATCACACACCCGTCCCATATCCGTATAGTCGATCGATCGTGAAATGGCACTCTTTACGCTCCTTAAAGTCCCCTTCACCCGGTTTAGATGTATTTATCTGTCAAAATTGATTTGTGTCGTTCCAGTTGCATGCCTTGAAACCTCTGTTCATCCGACCTGGTACATAAAGACTACGATCGTCCGCTAACTCGCCGTCTGTTAAATCAACACATTAAAATTTGTGCAATGATTTACCGTACTAACAACACAGGTATTAGCTAAAAGCCCAGCCACGCGTGTTTCGCCAATCTTATGTCGCTGCCTGACGCAGCTGGGAGGGGTTCGGCTCGTCAGTGGGTCCCCCAGCTTTCCCGTGTGTTTTTTGGTATATGAACTCCAGTTTCAACTCGCCTTGTTTAATTTCCGAGGAAATTAATGCTTGAACTTGGAGTTACTCCTTCGATAATGGCCTTTTTTCATATCAAACTTTGGACTGTGCCTGAAAAGGCCCGTTTCGAAAGATTTACTCCAAGTTCGCGCATTAATTTCCTCGAAAATTAAATAAGGCACGTTAAGATTTTTTCTGACCTGAGAAAATAAACCGTAACTGTATTATTTAACAAGTTGCGGTCGTACTAATGCTGCTACACTTGTAAGATTATGAGTATAAAGGCAGTTTTTGTTTACTCGCGTTTTCTGTTGGAATGTTTTTTTAAAAACACACGATGCAACTTCATTTGAGTGCTAGGATACAAGAAGGAAAAATAGGAGTGATTCAAATGCATTATTTAAACTGCTCTGAGCGACTTCCGTAGTTCATTCTAGAGAAATAATGTTCCAATCCTAGTTGGACTTCAGACGCAGATTTTATGTTGCATTTCGTTTACAAAACCACGTAGCAAACTTCTGTGCCAATATGTGTATATAGCGAGATAACGAATAAATAGACAATTAAAGTAAGTTCGGATGAATAATTGGGGGTTAGTACACTAAAAAACCTACGACGTACTGACTCTAGATATGCGCCAAAATATGCAGAAGCTTCTGCACTCTTGTCTTAGCTGACAATAAATTCTATCGATCAGGGGGTTAAGCAGGTTGTAGATGCTCAAACCTGAACTGGTTCGCGAAAACCGCATGCTTATGGCGTAACGTAATAGCCATGTTTACGGAGGAATTCATTTCATAGCATGGCGCCGTCCGAATTGTTTTGATGGTGCTTTTGTTACTGTTTCACGAAGCAATTAGTCGGTTTTGCAAAATCATCAATGTTCACTAGTGATTTCCGGAATTGAATATGAGGTACAAGCGGTTAAAATTAAAGAAGTACCATATAAAACTGTAGACAAACCTACTGTTATCCGTGAACTATTTTCAGCTCTGGTCGGCGGTAACTGAAACTGGGAAAAATGTTTGTCTAGCGACAATTCGGCACAGGATGGAAATCTGCGATTCCATTCGATAAACTGAAAAATAGAAAAGAATAATATCACTCCAAAATTTTTAAACATGAGAGGTTTTTGACGTTAAACCGTCCTAGTTACGACTAAATACTATATTAAATAACATGCGAGCTATCGAAAATCTATATTTCAGTATGATATCTTATATTACATATGTATGCTTTCGCAATCATCCCTTAAACCTTTAATTAGGTTGGGCAGGAGTGTTTTTTGGCAAAAAAGTAATTGAATCAACAGTTTTTAAAAAAATTTTAAAGGTCGCATGCCTTTCTTGCTCCAACGCAACTGACCACCTCTTATTCATCGGCAAATTTTCCCGAATTTTCGAAGATTTAATGCTCCGTTATTTAAATGGCTAATAAATTTCTTATACCTTGAAGTTCCACTTCTCTGGTAGAAAACGGTTAAGTCGCATTTATTTTTGGCTGTACGGACATAGATTACACAATAACATTTTCGTATTTCATTTAATTCTAAGTGCGCCTGAATGCACTGTAGGTCGAAAAAATCTTCCCTCCTTATGTATCTGCGAAACAACGGATACCTATTTAACGCCCATTTAGCGCCAATTTCGGAGTATTTGTCGTTCGACTTTATAAGAACTGTCACGTCATTTTTCTCCAACTAGATCCAGTGAGCATCCAGAACTTAAAAAAGCTCTCGAACTATGCACACTGCTAAGAAACTAAAAAAGGTGCCAAACAATATTGCCTACAGACAAGTGAGACAAATAGAACAGCAAAAGGTCACTGCATCTTTGGCCTTTCATAAACTGTCATGTCCGTACCAAATCGTCGTGATATCCGTGGTATTTTTTCTCAGTGTTACCCCAAGCAGTCGCCTAGAGAGAGAGATTTGGTAAGATTTCATGAAGGAAATTGCTGGGGGTTGTCAAGCAACATCGTTCAGGTAAGCTCAGATGTCTCTCATGTAACAAACTTTCGATATGGTCAGGAGTGTGAAAAAGAGTGAGGTTCAGTAGTTTTTTTAGACACGTCCAAAATATCCTCTTTCACGTGATAATACACCATGGTATGATAACAACCAGTGCCATTACTTCCACATGATTTCTATAAGCTACTAGGCGTCGGGACTCGCGTGGGAAATTTGTATACCAGGTGCTCGAATAGTTAATGTCTTTGCTCTTTTAATTAATCAGTTGTCATCTCGCTGGATCACTAAGCAATTCTTGCCTTCTGTTAGTTCTAGATTGGGAGGACATAGACACAGGCTTGTTGTCATTAAGCATAGAGTCGGATATTTCCCACTGGGTCATAAGCACGCAGCTCTACCTGCTGCAATCAAGACTATTAACCCGCACAAGAACGGCGTTTGCCGATGTATTCGGACTACAAGTCAGAACACTGACAACCCTGTTTCCTTCGAACACCAGACTAGAACACTCATAGTTGCTCACAGTGCACTTAGCTTTCGGTTCTGAAGAAATATTTTCGAAAAAGTGCCAGATCGCAAAAGCGCAACCCAGGAATGGTCGGTGAACACAATTTCCACGCTAATTATTTAACCCGATCGCAAGTTAGAGGTCACTAAGCCCGCGAGTCTGAATCAAGTTTTAGTGCCCAAACTTTCTAATTTTGAGTCCGCTGTTAATCAGACCTGGAGTGGAAGCATGGTGGGCCAACAACGGCCAGCGAACCAGAATTAGCCATTTCAGCCTCAATCGCATTGTTTATAACACCTAAAATGCTGATTGGTAGTCTATAATCGACTGCCCCTAGGAATTTGTCTGAAGCTCTAAGAGAAGTTGAACTAATTCGTATTTTATAATTATGGTTACTCATTTTTGTGGATTTTGCTTATGTTTAAAAACGCAAATCCCACTAAGTAAAGCGTACAACTATCCTTGTCGTTGTCTTCATGTAGTTCAAAAAACAATCTGGGACAGGGACTGGAAGGGGGAGCGAAACAAAAATATGACAAAAATGTCCGGTATGCTGGTTGCAGAAATTTGAAGGTCAAAAAGTTATCGGTCATATCCCAGTTTAACCGTTCGATGAGATTTTCTAAGGATATTTTACTTTATAAGGCTGCCAGTCGTATGTACTAATGCGTCCAAACCTTCGTCGAAAAGAGATTGGTCATTAAGATTTCGATAATCGTTTGCATAAGCATAGTTCCACTCTCTTTCATACACATTAGCCATCCTTATTTTCACTTAGAGCTTTTCTAACCTGAAAGAATACGCGATTCCTAGAGCAGGGGTTTTATTCGCCCGATATATATCAAGCATCAGCAACAAGCCTGTTGTTAAAAATGTTAATATGAGTGATCATACGAAGGTCGAAAAAATTGCTTATAATTGCGGACATTCAATAACAAAGTACTACTTACCCTGAGATTCAAGAATAGGAGCAAAAACCGTTTCCCAAGTTTAAGGTAAGCATTTCGTATTTGACCCAGTTGTGGAAAACTCAGCGGTCTCGGCGGGAGACAAATCCATAACAATGAGGGCAAGGCTTCCGTACAGTCTGAATTAATGCCATTATCGAAGATTACTATCAAAATGTGCATTTTTCAACTGTTTTTTACCCTGCTTGACATCTGGACAGATGACTTGTTTTCCAATAAAAATTAACTTGCGAGTTTATAACATGCTAATAAGAACTGTAGACTTAAGTAAGTTACATTTCCAGTCTAAACTGATGAAGATTTTGATCACTTTTATTGTGTTCTTACGAGCATTGTGCGCTTCGCGAATGGAACAAAGATGGTGTATTTGAGTCCAAACAAAACAATTCTAAATGATCTATGCGAACATTAATTAAAGCTTTTACCACTTAGCTTTGCACGTTTCTTATAGGGCGTTCAATACTAATAAGAATTTATGACTGAAACGGTCGGGTCTTATGAACAGGCGGAGCACTCAGGACTGTTGCTCTACCGACCGCAACAGAGTAATTGTCTTCAGTTATTGCGACAAACCGAAACTTATATCGTTATTCCGCTACTTTAAAGTCAAAGACGGCATGAGTTATGACTGGTCAGTGCACTCGGATGACCCTATTTTAAACACACTTTTGATCACAATGAATTGACAAAATTTTCGACAGACAATTGCAACTGCTGCTGGAAAATGAAATCGTGCCTAGGAAATTCCGCCTGCACTTTACTACCTTGGACTGTACGCTTTCTTACTGAAAGACTATTGTATTTGTTTCGTGGAAGTCATCAAACACCATGGCCTCTATATCCAAAAGTGTCGACCGGAGAAGAAGACTATGAAGTCACTTTAGGCTGATATCCATCCCTCTGATCAGATCTTGGGGTAAAAACAGTTAAGAGTGGATATAAATGACGATTAAAAGTAGGTCAGAAGTGGTCATTTCAGCACACTTTCCCTCCTCTGCCCTTTTGCTCGGCAATTATTTGATTCTCTCTATGAGTAATCCTGGGATGAAATTGCAGTTATGCTCCAAGACAAAGCGGAATATTCTTATTTTCTTTTGATATCAAACTTAACCGGCAAACGCCTTTTCCACGGGATTCTGAGTACTCCTAAGGGCTACTGACGGACCCCAAGGCTGTGGCTGGACTGACAGAACGCTGTACTCGGGTTTTAGACGCAAGTTCTTTAAACATGCAGCTGAAGTATGCTTAGCTAACGATGCCCAACAGGCCGGAAGCGGCGGTTCCCCCATTCCTCATTCCTGTTAATAGTGTTTCCCAATTGTTTTGTTGCAATAGAAGCCGCTTCTCTGCCAATTTTTGTCTCCATTTAAGACAGCATGTCTGAGAAATATTCCGATTCTGGTGATTATGGTTTTGGCAGTAAGCAGCCTAATTGAGGATTACCTCCCAGACGCTGACACAGTCTCTTCTTCGGCTCCTTTTATTACAGTTGTTGAGCCCCCTACAGGGGCCATGCGAGAGATGCACTGGATTCACACGACGACTTGATTATGTACGGCACACGTGACTAGACTGTGCATCCATAACAAATGCCATATATTATGACCATGACGAGGAAAGGTCTTTGAGACTCAGATCTTACCTCTGTCCAGCATACAACGTTTCCCGTTCTTGCTTTGATAAGAAAAGATTACTTAAGTAGTTCCATAAAACTAACTGTCCCGCAAGATATTTCAGTCACATCAGGATGCCGAGATGTGGACGAACTTATTTCCGACCGCTTGCAAAAGGCGCAGTCTGTAAAAAGTGGCCTCCTAGACATTCTTTGACGCTGTAGATTGGGTATTTATTCAATCAGGAATGGGCGCACAACGATTTATTGACTTCCCGAAGCAAGCAAGCTCCGCATGGGTGGCAAAGGTAGTGAACAGGCAACCAATTACCAGGCCGAAGTCGGTCAAGTCATCATGGCAGCAAGGAGGGACGACAAAGAAGGCGGGCAGATTGATACCATACTGTTTTGGGCTTATTTTGCCGTATATATGTATACATGCTGCCGATAACTAAACGAGGGGAAAGTGTGGCCAGTTCTGAAGAGTTTTTCGTTGGTAGTTAATATTACCCCAACCCCAAGGTGAACTGAGGTGTAGTGTTAAAACTTGGTAGCCAAGCCAACTCTCTGTCATCGAGGCCCCACAGCAGACCACATCGTCGATTTTCAATAACGTTCTCATCTGCATGTGGTCTTATAGACTATTTTCCGAGTCGATGTGCATTGGGCTGCTCGACCTTTTCGTTTGGTTTGCTGCCCTGTCCCTTTGTTGCCGCCCAACGGCTATCATGGCTGCGCAGAGACTTTAACTTAGGCCTAACCTGCTACTTTACGTTTTATAGTAACCTGACTATTCTTCTCACTTACGAGTATGTCGGCCGGCTTAGCATGTGAATTGTGCAGACATTTCAGCACGCGACTGCTGACCAAAAGTCCACTACCTCAAAGCGAATAAACATTTGTATATTACGGCTAGTTTGGTTTGAGTATATTTTGTCGACTCCTCGAATATCAGCGCGAAACAGCAATCTAACTTAATAATAAGTGACGGAATGTGTTTCGTCTCCAAAACTTCGTGAAAAAAACTGTCTTAGAAATGTACAAATCGCAACGAATTAAAATTCCGCCAGAGCAAGAATGTTTGGATTTATATTTAAAAAGTGTTACTATCTAAAACATTTTCGTGAGGGTGACCACGTTCCTGCTAATATTCTCTCCACTTTATGTTAAATAAGGAAAAGTCCAGTAGAGTGCTGGCAATGGTTAGCTGCAAACTAAGGTTGACTGTGTACTATCAAAGTTTTGAGTGCACAGCAGAAACTCAAATCATTATAGTCCTTGAGATTATTTGTCTCGTTACTCCTACTGTTAGACCCTAGTAGTAAATAGAGAAAAATTGCACGAGTCGAACTTTTTCGAACGTATTGATGTAATTTGTGGTATAAAAAATTTAGATTACTCTAGGTCAAGAGTAGTCAATAAGTCAGACACGAGGATTTAGACCTCTTTGGTGCATCAAGTGGCTTAGTGTTAACTTGCAGATAATAATTATTACCTAAACATAACCCAAGCATTCCCAGTCCTGGCCCTAAGATTTACCCCCACCAACGCACCACCATCAATACCAACTATGACCCTAACCCCATACTCCTACCCAAACTTGCCCTAACCCTAATATTAACGGTGACTCTCAGAACCCTAACACCGACCCCTCTTAGGTATCAAGGCAAAACCACCTGTAATGCGGGCTGTTTTATATTCGTGTGCCTAACTATCCAGCAGCTATAATTATGTAAGCTACTCAAATGTTATTAGTTAAACTGGAAAAGACAGAGGTCTCCCTATAGATAAACCCGAGTTGGGCAGGCGGTTCCAGTAGCATATGAGCTACCCGTACGCAGTTTGTGACGTATTCATTTTCAATTATTGCCATCTGGTGCTTAAGGCAAGCTTACATGATCGCTCTTCTTATAAGCATATCGTCAAGACTCGAGGACATGAGTTCGTACCGGCCACTTCACAGCACTTGCGTCCAGCCATAAAATGAACACAGCGTGCGTTCCCTTGTCCTAGCCGCTCGAACTTTCACGACACTGCAAACAGTTTGGCCTGGAACAACCATTGTTGGTTTCGATTTCAATTCCACCCGAAGATTATTGGCGTGTCCATATCCGGAAATGCGTTTATATAATGCTTTCAGTACTAAGGAAATTTAAGCCTTCTCATTACAACAGTTGGAAATGCAACACCGCTTCCCCTTGATGTCATTACGCAAAGCAAGGTGGCAAATCAAATGTATCAGCCATTGTTGTTTTTGTTTTTGTGATCTCTAACTCTGCAGTGACCGATCTCTCCTATATCCTGTTTCTCCACTCTCCCATTTCTACCCAGTTTCACTTTGCTCGCTTCCAATATATGCAGCAGCCGGTTGAATGATTTGTTAAGTAATACTTGCTGTCTAAAAAGTAAGATTCTAAGTTCTTTGAATTACCTACATGCAAAACTTTTCGCTGATTAATTTGTTATAATACTTGGCAAGAAATATATTTGGAGTTCTTTCTGTTTGCTCTGAAGGGAAAGTTTTTATCACACTTAAGATTTTTGGTTCTCGCAAGATAAATAGTTTCCCAAAACTGCCGAATCCTAAATATGTAATTTTATAGTGTTTCAAAGGTTCACCAGAAATCATGCTCTAGAAATGTAGATATCGAACTACTGTTTTGTAGGGTCCACTTATTTTGCCAAAAATAAGTAGTCATGATTTGTACTCAGTTGGAGTAATAGAAGTCTATCTGGCCACAGCAGAGCTGTGTTGGTAAAACAGCCATTCTTTTATTGCCTGTGGTACTATATCAGCAAAAGCCTCTTCAAACACTTAAGCGTGAAATTACTATTAATAATGTCACCGTGACCTGCATGATACCATGGCTCCTTTGTCTTTGTTTCGAGGTTTAAGGCAAATTTACGCCTCGAAAACCCGATATTATTGGACGAGACAGACATCTAACTACCTCACGTAGATACTTCTACAAGCATGGTGAAAGGAAGTACTTTTTTAGTTTTCTGAACATTCGAGTCCGTAAAAAGAAAACTGTCAGAAATGACAACAGCAAACAAAGCAATCTACAATTATAGGGACTGATTTAGAGTTGCGAAAATTCCCATAGCAGTAATCAGAAGACGAGGTGACGAGCATACATAGTTTTCGATAAATTCTCATCGGGCCAGTACAACTTTATGGGAAGGGGGTAGAAGTAAAACACGTCAGTTATAAAATAAATCGGTTAAAGATCGCCTTAAAACAGGCTGGATGGGAGAATGTGAGGGAGGGGGAAAATAGCAGTGTCAGGGGCGGGGTGAGAGCGGCAGGGCGCGGGAGAGTTGTAGCGTTATTCGACCTTCGACCACTGTAGGCGCGGTGCCTGTACGTGGTTCTTCTGTGCGCAGAAGATTGGTTTTCACAACCTGATGGCGGCCGCCTCTGATCGTGCTAACAGGCGCTGTCCCAGTGGGACCTTATAGATCACACGACACTCTTCATTGGGGTCTACATGATGTCCGGAATCGACAACATGCTCGAGAATGGCGCTGCTTATGCTCGTAGTTTCGCCTTTTCCCAGTCACGCCGGGCTGTGTTCCCGTATTCTCTTGGGTGAGCGCCGGCTCGTGCGACCAATATAACCTGCTCCACAGGAGCAAATGAAGGAATAGATGCACATTGAAGTGGTCTGGGGTGGCAACTTATCCTTACCTTCTTCGCGTAAAATAGGGTTATTAGAGAAGGATACTTGAACCCTTACCACTGGGAAGGTTCGCGAAACAGCTGGATCAAGGCGTCCCTTTTGGAGTTTACTCGCAGCGTCCTCTTGAAAAGGGACCTTAAGGAACAGAGTTTTTTCGGCCGTCCGTGTGGCGGGTTTTGCCGGTTGTTCGGCCATGTTCTTTGCGAAAAACCTGTCCGGGTACCCGTTTTCACGAAGGAAGTCATGGAATTTTCTAAGTTTCTCCTCGATGCTATCTGTGGAGCAAATTTTCCTAGCTCTTTGGGCAAACATCGGACTAGATTTTTTTTGTTTGTTGTAGGGGTATGAAACTAACGAAGTTTGCGTATTGTCCAGACCAGGTTTTCTTTCGGTTGACGCTTCTTCGGACATTCCCGTCAGGTCTCCTGCTTGGAGGAACATCTAAGAAAGGGAGCGAACCGGCAGTCTCGATCTCCAACGTGAAAGTGATAGAGAGATGTGCCTGATTTACAACGTTTAAGAAGGCATCTACGTCGGTTTCTGCTGTGGCAATTGTAAAGATATCATTAACATAGCGGCCGTAATGTTTAAGTTTTTCGATCTGATCGCTCAGTTAGAATCTTTCAAATTTGCTCATTAAGACATCGACTAGGAGAGGTCCAAGAGGCGAGCCCATAGCAACGCCGTCTGTTTGTCTATAGAGTTGGTTGTCAAACAGGAACTGCACATGTAATGCGCATCTTCGTAATAGTTCCTTGAGTTTCTTCGTCGGAATTCCTATTTCCTGCTGATTTTTTGATAGAAATTCACTGATGTATTCAACTGTCTTGTTTACGGGAACGTTTGTAAAAAGTGATGAGACGTCCAGCAAGAACATCATCATGCCGTTTACGTTAAGGACTTTAATGTAGTTAATTAATTCAAAGGTATTTCGATAGTTGCGTGTTGTTGGCTGATGCTGTACGGGCTTGAGTTTCTCTGCTAGTTACTTTGCTATCGAATGATACGGCGAGTTTCAGATGTCTAAAATCGGACGGGCTGACAGGCCTTCCTTATGAATCTTAGGTTAACCATATAGTCGAGGGATATGTGTGCCGACTGGTCGGAGGTGTTCGAGGTCACGGTCACTTATGTAACTCCCTGGGTGGAGCCGTATTAGACAGTCAGTCAGTTTTGCCTCTATTTCTTCCGTACAATCTTCTTCTTTGTCTACCGCCTTGAATTTCTTCTAGTTTGATAATACGGACTGTATCTTCGCTACGTAGTCCGATCTGTTCATTATAACGACGCCTGTTCCTCTGTACGGTATAGTAACCAATATACAGTAAATGTGCTAACTCATGAAATTTCGACCAAAATTTCGAAATGCGTTCTCGTTTCGAAAAGATAAATTAAGTAGTGTTGTAAAACTAATCATGATGCAACATAAATCTATAATGACCCAGTTACCTCAGGGTGTCGGCTTTCGAAAGAGCATATTTTCGGCTGCATGCAAGATCTATACTCTGCAAAAAATGACTACTTAATTAGTATGCAATTTTCTCATTGATTTTCGGTGCACTTGAAAATTCAATTATATTTCATGGAAAACATGCATAAAAATATTCATTCTTTTACTTATTCGGTGGAAAATTACATCTTCTTCCAATTTAATACTCAACGGAAGAGTATAATTCGGTTTTTAAAAGGTTTCTAATTGTGAGATTTTTTAATTCCGTTAAATGGCCGTTCATGAAACGTCATGTATCTGAATTTACGAATGTGGCTTGTAAAGTGAACAATCTTGCTCAAATTCTCTGCTTGATTTTATGTACCTCACATGGTCTCCTCTTAACATCGTAGAGAATTGCCCGGTTTTCCGTACACGGAAAATATACAGCTTGTAGATTTGAAACCCTGAATGCAAGTGTAACAGCAGGTCGGGTTCAAAATTATTCGGGAATTAGAAAAGTTTTTTAAAACCGTATTTATTCTCTTCTTTTGAGCAAGAAATTGGAAGAAGACGTAATCTTCTACCAAATAAGTAAAATAATGAATATTTTTATGCATGTTTTCCATGAAATATAAATGAATTTTCAAGGGCATCGAAAGTCAATGAGAAAATTGCATACTAATTAAGTAGTCATTTTTTGCAGAGTATAGATCTTGCATGCAGCCGAAAATATGTTCTTTCGAAAGCCGACACACTGAGGTAACTGGGTCATTATAGATTTATGTTGCATCATGATTAGTTTTATAACACTACTTAATTTATCTTTTCGAAACGAGAACGCATTTCGAAATTTTGGTCGACATTTCACGAGTTAGCACATGAAGTTCTTTTGACTTTTGCACGTGTGCTTTTATCAGTACTCCCCGATACTTTGGCCCCTTGTTCAGGTACTGATAACCGCAATTTACCAGTGTTGATTTAAATTGTTGGATACTGTCTGTGGAAGCGTGCACTAGATCATAAGTTTGGTTCCATAGCTTCTCGAACTGCGTTTCCAAATCTAACTGATTAACTTTTCGACGAGGTATACAAAACTTGGCACCAAGGGAGAGTGATTGTGTACATACCGACCTGGATATTTTGGAAACCGTGATTGTCGTTTCATCTCATGTACACTTCTAGGAAGCGCAGAACTTCTTGTCTCTCCGCGTTTTCTTCCTATGGATTGCATGTAGCTGTCGAATCCTTTTTTTCCTATCTGTCAGGGTGTGTAGGACGGCTGTTCATTGACATTAACCAATCAGGGACTGTGCCGGATGTTTGAAGGTGGCAGCTCAGGCCTCTGTCTGCGAGTGCAGGATCACCATGTCGGTTAACTGAATTTCCATCGGAAGGCATGACTTCAATGAACTTCCAGCTTGCCTTGCTCCCGACTTAAACAAATACCGAAGCGACTGCAAAAGTCAACTAATAACCCATTTTGAATGTGAGGACGCTAGTGGATGCGAAGTACGAGCATGCGTTTAGTTTTAGCTGTGCAACTGAGAGGACAGTTCGGGTACTGGCTACCGTACAGCACACCAGTCTGCCTCCTGGGGTTATTTGTATTTAATTTTCATGACCAGGCTGTGCGTGGTAGCTTTTGGCAGATGTGCAGTTCTAGCACTTAGTCACGAATCACCGAACTCCGTATAATTTGAAGGGTGCTTTATAGGCGGCAGAGAATGACATATCTGCGACAGGGTTTCTATTTCAATCTTCCACATGCGGACACGCAGGCGCTGTGTCTAAAGCTCTTTAGGTAGCAATTGTGCTTGCCGAATCGTCATAGTTTTATTTAAGACACATAAAGTTAACCCCTTATGCATGTGTCCGGGGCGAAAAAATATTTTTCGAAGAGTAAAATTCACTCTTTGTTTTTAGTCCTGAAAATTTGCTTCCTCCCCGTGGTTACAGATCCAAGGGAAGGTATCAACAATTTCACACAATTAGCTGTCGCAAATGTGCAATAGTTTTAACCTGTTATTTGAAGACGCATAAATAAATATACATTCCAAGTTATCTTCCATCAGTTACAATATGGCCTTTATTTGGGTCTTCGAAACCACATGTTGATTGAATCAGACTTTAAAGTTCAATTGACGTACGTATTGAAACGACACTCCGTAAAATCTTGACCTTCTTAATTTAACCCCAACATTTTTAATACGGTGGCGGACATATTTAGGCTGCTGAATCCAGCAGAAGGGTTAAAGGACGACATTTCTTAAAAGGGGAAACGGTTCTTCTAATGGCTTAGAAGTCAGTAATAAAAGCGAAACTGAATTTTCATAATCGAAAGATCCCATCCAACTATCTTTAGAGGGTTTGCAAGAAATAGGAGGAAGAGTTCGGGAAGTGAAATAGTGTTCTATTAAGGTTAACGGAAAAGAACAAAAATCATGTCACTATATCTGGAATAGTAGACGAAATTTCACACTGACTCTAACATTAGGTAGTAGGTTCCACATGAGGACTGTGGAGGGTCGGAAAACACATTTTCAGCAACTGTTGGCTGAGAGACACTTTATATTTTCAATACTACACACTTAATCCAGCCATTTCATCCGCCAGTTATCACAGTTACTAGCGTCAGGAGCTAGTACTTATAGATCAGCAAGCCCTTGCTATCACTACAGTCGTCAATGCATCCTTACAGCTGACGATACCAGCTGTATGGTCTAATTTAAGGGGGCAAATTTGTGAACAGCCGCCAATTGTCTGCCCTCAAATATAAGTTTGATGCGTACATCGCATGCGAGGCGTATCGCAAATGAGCAACTTAACAGGTTTCGTACATGTAACTGGATTGTAGGCACAGCAAAAAGCTTAATTATTTGCTATAGCTGTGATCATCCCTGATCTAGCCGGCCTGCACGCACGTGACGATGCGCGTTAGCCGATCTGAACAGTTTTACTATTTCTCTCCTCTGGCGACAGAGACCGATCACCGAAGGCCCGAGGACAACTTCAGTGTCTTGACGAACCGTGTCAAGCCAGGCCTTGAGCTGACCTCTTGGACGCATCCAGGTGGGCAACGGCGTCGAATCAAGAACAGCCGTACTAGGCTCGTGAGGCGGACGACAGAGATCGTACCTAAACCACCTCAGTCATCCACGTGATGCTGACGCTGCGAGTGCGGACTGTCTCACTTCGAACGAAGTCGGAGCACTTCACTCAGAGGAGGGCCCTCAGCAAGCGCTGATTAAGCACCTCCAGTTTTCGCCCAATTATCACACGTACGGTCCACTATTCGTAACCATAGAGAAGGACTAGGCGGACGCATGTATTTTACACAAGGATCTTCTTAGAGATAGAAATGTGGCGTCGGGTTCATAGACACTTTCTAAGGCTTGGGAAAATCCGATGGACAGCACCGATTCAGGAGACGATGTCGTCCTTATTCTATCTACTCGGTAACAGCACTATCCAAAGGTATTTGTGACTGTCTACTTCCTCAAGTTGACAGCCCTTATTTCGAGAGCTTCCTTCGACTGGTCAGGGATGCAGCTTGAAAACATGTTGGTCTCCCCAGTGTTTATGGGTCAACCGACGGATTTCGGGACTTCGTTCATCTGTGACACCACATACTATGAATCTCCAAAGCTTAAGGCTGACAAGACGGTATCACCAGCTTAGTGCAGTTCAGTCAGCCGGTGTCTGAGTGCGAATTCAACACCGTTAACGTCATGTACACCTCCCTTAGAGTCCAGTGTATGACGTAGCTGAATAGAATGGTCGGCGGGATACAACCTTGATCAGATATCGAACGGATGGTAGAGATTATTATGGGCCGGAACTCGCGCGATGATAGAGCAGTAATAATCCTTGATCATGGCGGTGATGTTGGCCGGCATACAATCTAGTTCCATCATGCGCCACAGGAATTCATGCTGGACGGAAAAGAACGCAGCGGCGTGCTCAACAAGATAGACGCCCTCTGGTACTGGTAACTATGACGAAATTCAGGAATGCATTCAGTGTGATAATCTGGTTCGCACATTCACTCACAGCACGGAATCCTGATTGGTTGGGCCTCATCCTATATAAATGTACGGCATGAGATCGCCTGAAAAAGACCATAGGAAAGAGGTTTGCAGCGACGACGATGAGGCTTATATCGCAGCAGTTCTCGCTCCTTCTTTTCTTCCTTAAAAGCAGGTACAGTGTGCGAGCCTCGGTCATCAGGAACAGCCTCATCTTTCCACTCTTGTCCAATACCTCATAGAGCCATGTGCCAGAGTGTCAACACGAGACTTGTAGATTTCGCATGAACGTTGCCCACTTCGGGTGCCTTGTTGCTGTGCAGCCCTTATATGGCCTGGGTGAATTTTCTTCCAGAAGGGAGGTTGCATGCACTGCATATATTAGAAAGTGATAAAACTCCTCTGCAGGGGTAAGCAAGGGGGTGATGTGTAGACTCTCGAAATTGAGAAGGTGCTCGATTTGTTTACGCCAGCATCCGACCTGCGCTGAATTGTCAACGTCAAAGTCATCACTCGCGTCGCGAACAGAATTACTGATTGCAGGGGGCTCACCACTAACTTTGTGGATACTTTGGTATGGTTTTTAAATGTCACCAACATCTGAGACTCGCTTAGTGGAGGTCGCTGCTTCAGCCGAATATTTCTGCAGGCCGTCCATAACGGACTTTCCTGTCATTTTCGGAAGCTGTGGAGCTGGCTCGAGCCGTCTGGGCAGACATCTGCTAAGGTCTTCCGCTGATCCAGGCACTGCGGAGTCGCTGGATGAATCCGAGAATTCCCTCATCTGTTCCGTAGACTGGTGACTTTTATTGTGACCGTTGGCTGCTGCCCTTTTCATCGGTTCGAGTCGTAATACGAGACCGAATTTCTGTGCTCAGGGTCTCGGCGATGCTGGGTTGTCGAAGTTTTGCAACAACAAGGCGTCCTGCGCGTCACATATAGAGTGCGGATAAGAGGTGAAATTTCGGGCGCGCGTGAACCCAAACCTGGTCTGCTCTATGAGCGCTAATAGTTTCGGCACCACGCATCGACCATTTATCGTGAACTCGGTTGTGGCATCTTAAACCAACTCGTGTGGTCATTCTAATTGTTCGTATGGCCGTCATTTGAATGTCGGACAAGCAAAAGTTTGTGGCGACGTTAGAAGTATGTGCTTGTGATAAACAGTTCTGATCAGCAAAGATCAGCATTCTCTCACCATTGTCGTGTCGAGAGCGAAGTCCAAGACGACTAATAAGATGACTGAGGCGTCGTCGTGTACGGAGTGGCTCTTCCAGTTCCCGGCAACAGTCAGCAGGCCGCTCTGAGGGAGTTTGTAAACAAATTATTGCATTTGCAAGTTTCTTTAGCGCACTGGTCGGCAGTTGATATTGGTGCTTACACGGAGACTGCAGAGATGATCGTAAAGTGAGACTTCAGTCGCAAGTATGCCATTCTGTTATTGACCGGTTCACATAATACGCTTACCACATCATGTCCTTCAGAAGAGTCAGATGGGCCGCCGTGACAAAAGGGGAGGTGTGTGTTTACTCCGGTTCCCGATGACGATGGAGTGCACTGAGTCTCAATACGTCCTTAAAATTTTTTGCGTTCTCGAGTATTGCCACAAAAAATATTATTTTGTATTTGGCGGTTGCCCGAAAATTTCTAAATATGACGGAACTCGAAATCGGTTGCCTATAAGGAAGGTCTCTGATGCCCTGGTTTCTGAATATGTCGCTCTCGTTCATATTTGTTAGCTTTTCTAAACTTGGAATCCAGTCTCTGGGAAAAATGGTTATTCAAATCGAAGATACGCGTAATTAGTGTTCTCGAGACTAAATGAAATTCTATGAAATTTTTTCATTTAAATTACCTAACCGGGTCATGTGGCAGGTAAGTCTCCGTGTTTTCCATCTTTTATCAGCAAAAGGTCAAAAGTGAAGTAAAAACCCTTTTGCTCTTCAATAATTCCCCTGACTGATGCATGTGCATTTTTTGGCAAACCAAGAGGCCCCGTTTCTTTTAATCTTGGAGCTGTGGTCGCTATTTCTGCTCATTTCGAGGCCAAAATCTGCAAGTATAAATGCCATTTATAGAGCTCATCTGAATATTAAAATACTCCTCCTACGATTAAGGTGGTACCTGCACGTTTTGAAAATGAGTTCTTTCGGCGTAATTGTAGTTTTTCGGACAAAAAATTAGTATACGTTTGCAGGTCCGCATTTCTGATTAAAAGTAGACTTGTGTTTTTCCTGAAAGTCATGTGGTTGTTCACATCTTACATAATCTGATTGACTCATATAAAAAAATAAAAAATGCGGGTTGACGGATGTTGTTTTGAAAGTGTCTCTCTTATGCATAAAACCGTGCAAATATGAAAATGTGACCTAAATCAGTGATTCTAAAAACGAAATTTCCTGTACATGGAGAGGGATTGTTCCTCTTCGAAATGATCTCTTATTTAATAAACAATATTTTATACATTCGTTCTGGTTTAGCGAAATGCATTTGTCTAACATGTAAAGCAAATGGATAAAATGCACAACATTCGATTTTTCCAGACTGGTCGCTTATATTTTAGTTATTATATTTGAGCATTTTTGCGTTCTTCAATTCCGAACTATTTTAGGCATTTCGACGACACATTTTTAACAGCAAACGTATTCTTCTGGAACCTTTAACATAAACTGATTTCGCATTCTTTTGACGATTCAATACACTCATTTTTCAGCCAGGAGACTTAATCTTTCTACTAAAATAGTTCAGCAATACATTAACACTTTTTATGTCCCTGCAGAGTTATTTCATGATTAGCTGAATGAGTGGTCATGGGATTAGACCGAGGCACGATAATACAAGCAAGGTAGATGTTGGTTATGTAGCGTTGCAGCAGTCCCCTATGTGTTTGTGCACTATAAGAATAAGATTTTTCCTGTAGGAACATACTTGGTAACAACTGCTATCTGATGCAGTCTACAAGACTAACTATATGAGGACTTCGGAGTACATCATTCGTTAAGACACACGGTGCATTTCTCAAGTTATAAGAAGCAACCCTTTTAACTAATGAAAGAAATATTTATATTTTTATTCAAATTGATCGAATAGTCTCACACATGTAGATGGAAAACTTTGCATGCTCTTCGGCCTGTCAAATACCTACAGAAATTTCCGTTTTTGTTTTCAAACAATTAACACTTACATAGAATTGTAATAATTACAGAAAAGTACCAGTATTCCCGTGGTATACAAAAACGTTTTTACATTTCCTTTGTCACTTTATTCGTTCGCATCCGCAGTAAAATCAACGTTTAAATGGTATCAAAGTTTTGCTCTTATTTTTCATAATTTTATAAGGCAGATAATTTTCTTCAGAGTAGATTTCGACGAAACTTTTCGTTAACGACTGTTTTCCAAAAATTATTGAAACAAATCAATAGGAAATTTAGAGTACGTCAGTGTTTGAAGCACAGCAACTCAAACGCTTTTCTAAAAAATATAATTCCCTGTATCGCTTCAGCGTTCTTAAAGCGCTTATTTCCATGTAAATCAGTCTTCATATCCAGTTAACCTGCCGTCCATATTTGCCAGTAAACTCAAGGAGTCACGTATTAACGAGTTTTACGCAGACACTGACATGGTCGCTATCATCAAAAATGTTGGCATTCAGTTCTGCCATGTCCTGTTAAAAAGGAAAATTGAACGGCCTCCTCAAGAAAAAAAGGTTGTTTAAGTGAACGCTCCGTTTATTCTACCGAAAGCCTCTGATCTGTAGCCACATACCTGATGATATAACTTACCTCCAGTCACTGGTGATTAAAAGTAAAGCGTCTTGTGAACTGTCATGTTTTTTGCTCTTGAAGTAAACGACATAGGTTCGGCTACCCATGGGGCTTTATCGTGTAGACCCAAATCCACTTGAAGCCAAATAACATGAAAGTGCCTTTGCGTTGTAAGGTACACGTATCTGGCGAGCTAAATACTCAACTTGCGTTAAAGTGGAGGGCATGATAAGAAGATCCGTCGAACTTGTAGCGGTTTTGGACTACCAACCACCTGTCGTCAAAAATTATAGATCAGTACCAAACTCATTAAAGCACGTAATCACGAGCACCTACAAAAGTCAGAAAATCCAGTGTCTACATCATTCTGGTTTCATTTTTCTGATAATCGGTGAAATTACGTTGTTTTCGTCGAATGACCGACGATAATCGACGTTACAGTATCTATCTCTACGTCAGACCGCAGCTACGCGCGCCTGGTCTCTAGGCGACACACATTAACGAACTGCCTTACATTCTGGAGGCCCTGCCTACAAACGCCCATGCAAGTAGTTATCGTACAAAACCCAATTCGCCTCCACGCATGCTTTTCTTGTACGATGAGAACGCTATAAATTTTTGCTAAGAGTAGGTTGTTACAACTGCCTATGAGTTGTGCAGCAGTGGCATGGAAGCTGCCTGCTCAGATCTAATTTGTCTGCAGGCTTGGATACAGGACGATCAATGTTGTCGTGTCTCTATGAGGCCATTGTGTGCGCCACCTAGCTTCAGTGCCAAGGCAACATTGCATCACCCGTATGTCATCCTTCATGCATGGTAGATCGATGCACGTCACGCCCATA
>CACRXP010001080.1:69547-104386 GCA_902702965.1 Spirometra erinaceieuropaei | reverse complement strand
ATCCTTTCGCTTTCTAGCATCCTGGGTAGACCACAGATCAGTAAGTTTAAGTCAGGAGATTGCTTTATTCTGACGTGACAACATACTCCCTATCTCAATCCATACAAAACGAGTCAGCTTGCTCAGGTGACGAGGCCACTGAGCCTTGGTACAAATCTCAGGTGCCAGCGCATCTAGAGTTGAAACGTCATTGGCGATGACGGCTTTTAAGTCGGAAATAGTCACCCCGGCTTCCCTATTTTTTCCCGGTAACACTTCGACTTTGGGTAGATGGCCGTTTTAAGAAAGCCGAAATCGAAATAGTTCGGCTGACCTATTTGTGTTTCCCTCTTTTTACTCGGAGTTGCCTTCTTTGCCTTTTAGTTTTTCAACCTGATGGTCCACCAGTCGCAGTTAACCTTGGGCATTTTCCTCAAATTTCCTTTTAATTCCGACGATGGTTGGATAACTTCGGTAAACCATGATAAAATGGATCAGGGAGTGCTTCTACGTGGTTGCATTGTATCTAAATGTATGCTGAAGGCGGGTGCCAAATTGGCTGTCACTGTTGCTGTTTTTAGTTGGACATTCGGCTGGGAAGTCTAACCAGAAGTCGAGTAGATAACACTCCTTTGGGAGCAAAGTTGTGGCATGCAGTGGACTTCGTGGTTGTGAATGGGGCTCTTTAACTCGACTTCCACAGCTGCTACCTCGAACTCTCCATCCATCGGCTTCCAGAGTAATCTCATCCCTACACATACGTTCATAGTACAGGCAGGTACTGAGTCGCTGATTGGATTTTGGGGTGGTCCTCGACATAGCGTTAACTTTCTTTGCCGTTATTGGTAATGCGATGGATAAGCGTATGCACCAGATAACAGTTATGGGTGGAGTTATGGATGTGCGTTGACGGCGAAGGCACCTAGCAGGCGGTCAACCACCGGCAAACTTCTTCCTCGGTATTCTAATCTCATGCTCTTCAGTATTTCCTCTGGCTTTCTGCTTTCGGTTGACTTCGAAGTTGACTGCTCCGTTTTTATGGCAACATTCCATGTCTGCCTAGAATTAGTCGGTTTTGAAACATTAAAATAAGACACTGAAGCTGCCGTTGTCGGCTGAATCCTATAGTAACGTCAACAGAGAACAGCCTTGTTGACAGACAGCGATGTGACATGCTTAAGCATTTTTGCAGAGCATAAATTACGTGAGTCTAGCAGTCGTTTGGTGGATTCTTGGTACAAAACTTAGGAAATCCTTCTTGGGCAGTCAGCTTACTTTACTAGATCTCGTGGATTCCAAACGTTGCAGTGGGTTGGGCGGATAAGTTGACCCAAATGTGATTGAACTCACGTCTTCCGGTGGATCCTCCTAACTCAGGTGGCTAGAGCGCTGGCTGTACTAAGGCCTTCCCCTTGCTGTCATGGGTTTGAATCCCACCGAGGCGGCGAGTTCTTCATAATCGGGTCAAAATGAACATAATTCCGTTTTTACGTCGAGATCTTGATTGTGCCGGTAGATTCCATAACTTGGTGCCTGTAACCCGTTCTTATCACCTCACTTTCGACTTTCTGATAGTCATTCCAGGCCTCGTTGCCTGTGGAAACGTTTTCGGGACGACAGCTAAGTATATCGCCAAATTGTTGATTTGGATATCACAACGAGTCTTTGAAGAAATGCGAAGCCTTTTAAACTTTTATCTGACACCGAAAAGCTTCTTAACCTCTGCCAGTATTTTTGATGGTTTTGAGGTGCTACTTCCCGGTTAGATAAATTTTCAACAGCAGAAAAGTGGTTTTCGTTGGTAGTGGCTAAGCATTGCGTATACTCTGCGGCAGGTGCCAACTGAAAAATAACAATCATGTTCTCAGTGTTCGTAACTAATCCACTATCGGTGAAATTCCTCGAATAAGTGTTTTGTGTTCTACCGCATGTTTGACTCCGTTGCGGGGTCCCGTGTTAAGACGTCGGCAAAGAAAGGTCAATCTTTGTGCCCGAGTATTTTTGTGAAGATGTACGTGCCATAGTTGTTGAAAACTTTCTTGTTTGCCGATAAAAGCAAATAATTGAATTCCAGGAAGTAGTCGCAAAGAAGGAGACATAATCGCTGGATAGTGTGACGTTACGGATTTTCATCCGAATCCATCATTAAAGACAGAGTCAGGACTCGAAACATCAGGATTATGAAGCTCTTGTTCCAGCGATCGTGTCTCCTAATTCGCAACTTTCTTGTTTGTTCTGTAGTTAACACCGACATCCGGTTTATCTCCTCAGTATGTCTACTGGGAGTGGATCCATTATCCCTGACGCGCACCACTATACCATTGTGCGGTTACTTAAACAGCAATGTGAATTCTGAGGCGTTCGGTACTTATCACTACTCTCTAGTGCTCGTTTCGGTTTACGGCATTGTGGTCCTGATGACGTCAGTAAATGCCTTGTAAAGGCTTGTCCTCCTCCACTGACATTACTATGCAGGCGTCGCGCGGAGACTACCACGTCGGCTGTTCGTGATGTTTTCTAGATACATATTGAGTTTCCCATAGAAGGGTTCATTCTAGATGCCAAGTTAGACGGTCGAAAACGAAAATATTTTTTCCGGCGATACTAAGGATATATATATAACTTGGTGGACATTGCAGACTTATTAGTTTCCCTTTCGTCTGTGGAGGTGCTTCGTGATGGCATACTCGAAGTCCTGCGGGATATGCCTTTGTCGTTGAATGTACAGGAATAACAAATCCAGTTGGTCCAACAGTTGCTGGGGACCGTCTTTGTATACTGAAGTTAAACATCTGCTGCACGATCCTTACTTAGAGAAAGGACTGGCATCTTCCCGTGAAGTGAACTTTATTCTGGATGACGCACCTAAAGTGATCGGTTCAGTAGAAACCGTCTGAGATTTTCCCAGTAATATAGTTGTGGGCTGCTCGATAGTGCGGTTCTGGTGGACTGGGAGCAAAAAACGTGATGGCGGAAAAAGTTCTTCGTTTCACCATGCTCAGCGTGTCTTTCAACTTCATCTCTTTTACGAGTAGGCAGTGTTCTGCGCCTCCGGCAAACCTTGTTGGCATTGTCATTGGCATCGGCAAAATACAACTTTGTTTCCACTGCCATTGTTTGCATACATCCTGTGTGGTTACTTCTCGGATAACAACAGTCAGATTTCGTCATCGTTGTCAGACAAGTTTAGTGTTTTCCGTGTATTGGTCCGTGAACTTCCTTAATGGTGGCATAGACGGGTCTTTCTGCAGTTACGCGGCGTATTAGTTAGAGTGCTATTTAATACACTAAAGTTCCGGGTTTCAATATTCCGTCTTGTCATCTTTGTCGTGACGGGGCTCACTAATTTTCGTCATAATAAAAATTTCTATCGCAGCTATTTGTTCTCTACATATTCATGTACGAAGACTTTAATTTCCTCTTTGTTACCACTCATTTCGCTGGTGAGATGACTCCCGCCGTTATGCAGGATCCTAGTTATTGTGTCTATATTTCGCAATCATATCTGCTCCCGAGGTCATCTCCATAGTTCCTTGTGTATTATCACTGTGAAGACAAGTAGGTCTCACCTTCGGCATCTCACGACGACTATGTTATTCGCGAGTCACGACTATTTCCCCTCCTAGAGAATACATAGGCCAGCATGCGCTAGCTTGGCGAGCAAATGTACGTCCTTGCTAGCTTTCTGTTTTTGAAAAGACGAGAGACAGTAGTAATGCAAGGGACGTTGCTTAATGCACTAGTTTTCGACAGGTAATAATCATTGTTGCAGTTGCCTACTCCGTGATGACCAAACACTACCTCTGACGTGGTGTGGACTGTGTCCACTCGTGCAATGAGGACGCCGGGAACGATCGGTTTGTCCTCCATCGGTGCAGACATTGGCAAAGTCTCTAGGTTCGCGCAGAACCTCGCTTCCACGTCATCGGAAAAACTCGTTGTTTAAGCGTCGGTTATGGTGGTAGCGGCGAATTTCGCCCCGCAGACTGGAAGACACTTTTTAGAGAAATAGCCTTTCCTTACATGTGGGCGAGGGGGCCGGTATACGGCATCATTTTTGGTGGCAAAATCAACTCCAGCATCTTGTCTCCTCAGGTCAACCATTCCAAAAGGAGGTGCGCCATGTACTCATTTTGTTATTCTGTCTGTTCCGAAGAGCGAACCTCGGTGCGGAGGATGATAGCTGTGTTGCATTGAATCGATTCACACGTTGTCAGAGCTGTACTCCCTGGCAACCGGTTAGTTGCTGACTTACCATAAGGAGAGCGTAAATACCAGGCTGACTAATAAGGGACATCAGTCCGGTAATATGGTCAGGGGACTTACAATGACTATTGTCTTCATTTATTATGTTTAGTCGCGTGGGCTGTTTTCAACAATCACGGCCACTCCAGAAGACGGCGTGGACCTTCATTTTTAGGGCACCTATTCCAACCTTTTCCCTGTGACTTGACGACCAGTGCGTTCCTAATTAGGACTGCTAAAATTATCCTCAGGCGTCTGCCAAATTTCCGCTGTGATCCCCTGCTGTCTGAATTGGCCTGGGCTGCATACGGTGTTGCTTGCTACCATTTCCATAGGAATTTGACAGTAAGCGTGGGATGGAGACTGTTGTTATATAGGTTATTGAGTGGTGAAGGCAGATTGTGTATGCGTTCATTTGTAAATGTAAAACCTCACAGTATCAGGATCTATCGTTCCAAATCATATCAGATTTAATGGAAAGACTACGCCATAAAGAATGGCGATAGGACTGGGCGCACTGCTTGACTTGGCATAATTCCCACCTACGCGTGCTCAACGTCGCTGGTCGCTCCCTACTGACCGAACCTAACTAAATATGCCAGTTCAAAGGGTGAGAGAGACACACCGGATACCCTTATTCGACATAGTCTACCATTCGAAACGGTCGCCTGGGTATGGTTCCTGCATTTAAGAAACTATTTTTGAAACGCAGTCAAGAACTCGGTGCCAGGTAGGAGCAGTATGGACAGGGCACCGATTACGACTCCTTCTACTGGGATTCGTGCACAGTTTGGACGCGAAAGCACGAACTGTCAGTCAAAGAATTTGACAGTCGTCGCCGGTATGTCTCTCGCGTCCTTCTAGGACTGCGCGAGTGATCCAGGGATCTACTTTGTCAGAACTCGCAATCTGAATCATAGTGTTGGCCCTATATTTGTCCGGCTGTTCCTCAGCTTGCGTCAAATTGGGTCCTATTTTGTTCTTAGGTAAGACACGGAAAAAGGAACCCCCGGTAATACAGGTGGCCTTGGGCTGAATTCCAGGAAGGGTATCTATTTCCGTGTCTTAACATTAAGTCCGGCCTTTAACTTGACTCTAGCCCCGGCCGTAACTCTAAGTCTAATCGTTATGAAATTTATCTCAAGGCCACCTTTCTTCCGGGGATTTCTTGTTCCCATGTGTTACATGTTCCTGTGTTCACTTAGATTCCCCCGGACATCAGTTTGAGCGTGAGCGTCTGTTACCTAACCGAATTCCTTCGTAAAGTAAATAGTTAGTGGCGCTTTTTCGCTGTTACCGTTTGCGATCGCCTTCTAGGCAACTGCTACTTCGCTGTCTTTTGAGCGTTCAAATTTATGAGCTCATTAGAATGCTGGCCTCAGCAACCCTACGCACACATGACAAATTTATCTGTATAAGTCATGCCCTCTGCATGTGAAATCACATTAGTCACAACAGCTGGATGACCGATGAGTGCGTGAATTCGTAATGAGATTTGTCAACTGTTTGGAATACAATAGTCTTTACATGGTTTTCGGCACGTTTACCCCTGCAGAGAAGCAGGTTATATAAGGGTATATATAAAGGTAAAGTGTGGTTTGGTAGTCAGAACTTTAACTTCCTTTTTTCAAAATGCCTCTAGTCAATTGTTCCCTTACCTGTTTTACGAAAAGGATTTATTAGTGACTAGTACACTAACCCTCGCAAATAACCACAAGGCCAATCGCACGTTTGTATTTTCATTTAATTCGGATGCATCTTGCACTGCAACGAAATGAAAAACGGTCTGTAAAGAAGGTCATAAAAAACATGGGATATTAAACGTCGGAAGCAACGCACATCGACTGCCACACATCCATTAAAGCTTTGTACTTGTTTTGACGAGACAAACGTGCGAATAAGGGTTCAGTAGAAGTCAGAGAACCGTGCTACCAATCAAAGGTAAACAGATCCTAGTTTTCAGTCAGGTTGTAGTCAGTAATTAAAAGAGATATCTGTTGTCAGGTAGACCGCTTCATCTCATCTCAGGCATCAGTTTGAAATCATGTTCATCAGCATCCGTAATTTCCACACTTTCGTTGGTCGAGTCTTAGGCTATCTGTTATCCATTGAAGAAGTAGTTGATTGCTAAAAGCTTCAAGAATATGTCAGATTCTATGCAGTTTTTTACCTACCCCGTTTTGGTGAAATTCGCAGAACACGCCTTCAAGCCGGATAAAAGCAGAAATCCGCATTGTCTTATGACTCAGCGCACTATTCTAACAGTAGGCTCAGTCTGTTCACCTTGTGTTTATTGTAATCCTTATCCTTAAGTCTGCAATTTAAAAGGATTAGTGATAAGAGACACGATTCAGTTTTCTACGTTTATAATGTACCGATATCCACGTAAACACCAAACAATCCAGGCTGAAATCTGGATCCAGAAAGACCCACGTTGCCAGATCGCCTTCTCTTCCAATTCCCTGTCTAGACCACAACCTGCCACCAATAAATGATAGGTGAGGGAAGAAGGTGGACACGACTTTGCACTTACAACGCGCATAATCTCCTGCTTTATAATGCTCTTGACTGACTAGTTGACTCGGTACTTATTTAAGTTGAGGGTAAGGTTTCAGTGATTACGGTATGCAAAGTTGTGCCGAGGAGAGCCCAATCCCTTCGCTGAAATCTAGTTCGAGTCCCTAGGGATCAGTACGTGTATAGTATGCGTAGATGCAGACTCAGCCACATCAGTCCTTGCGTCCACCCTCCGTCCTGCATTGCCTCGTAAGTTTTCTTCATAATTTAACACGAAAATTCTCAACAAAGTCAAAAATGCAGTAATCCTCGCAGAGGAAAGAGCGGACTATTAAATATGTGCTGATAAGGATGACTACGCTGAAGTTGTAAGTCAGTTTCCATACCCGTTTGTTTGTAGTGTTACGAGAGAGCGGCTCTGTCTGGCCGTCCTCTGTATGACCGTTAAAAATCCTTGCCGTTTAGCTCCCATCTATATCATATTAAAAAACGCCTGCTGTCATTACTCGTGGGAATAGTAACTGTTGCGGCAAAGAGAGGAGTAGCAGTTTTATAATTGCAATAATAGTAGCCCTTATAGTGGCGGTGGCTGTGGCAGTGGTGTAGGTGGTAGTAGCAGTACCAGTTATATCGTCAACCCACGAACGGTGAAAAGCATATTTCCATCCAGGCCCTACTGTCTATGAACACCACACTTACATTTATGCAGACTTTCTATTCGTACATCTGGTTGCCCGCCTGTGTCTGACAGTTTCCTAGAAAGGAATAAAATAATCTTCTCTTTTCACCGAAAATTGTTCGATGTGAGCATTGACGGCTATCGTCTGATTATTGTCGCCGCAATGTCTCACTTAGGCTGCGGTTGTGGTCTTCACATAAGTAACTCATTAACAATCCATTTCTTTGCAAAATACTTCATAGGCATAGCTCATTTATGTCATTCCCATTTTATGTTCGAGTATTCCTTGAATGTTGAATTCGTGGTGCATACCAAAGCGGATCGGGCGTCTCTCAGGCCCTCCTAGTGGTCTTGTCCTTCACGTGCCTGTTTTCCACTCTTTTAAACTCTGTTCTCGGTGTTTTACCTGACCGTTCGCGCCTTATGCGTCTGAAACGCCCTTAAAACCTCGCTCTTGTGTACGTCCGTAATGTTCCTGCTGCGTGAGTCATGTGCTTTGTCCACCTTCTTCAGCTGCCTATTACTGGCCAAATGGTTTGCGCATGTATGCCGACTGAGTCATACCCCACGCGTAGGACGCAACCCCAAGCCGGCGTTCTTGTGCTCAGCCCTCTGTCTACTGGGCTCCTTTTTCCCTCGTCTCCTCTAATTCTCCCTACTCGTGTTCGTCATCCCAGTCCCTTCGTTCCTTCACTTTTTCCCCAATTGGTGCTTGCGACAGAACCGGGAATCGAGAGCAATTCCAACAACCCAGATAGTCGAATGGTTGAGATGCTCTCCAACACGGCGGGCAATGCTGAACCAAATGCACAGGAAGACCAACATTGCGTTATCGGACACATTTCTTGGTGAGGTCCGGGGCATGTCTTATGAGGGATGGTGTAAGTACGCGGACAGAAAGCAAGAAGGCTGCCACTCCTTATGTCCTCCCATGTTTCTAACTAACTTGACTCGCTTCTGTCCTCGATAGAAATAGAAAAAGGGAGTGTCTGAGCTCAGGCGGCCTTTTTTTCACCATCAGCTCGCGATCGTTCGTTAATATGACTTTAGAGTGAACTCCGTGGACACTTCATGCCGGCGATCGAGAACTGACTCAATACCGGCAGGGGACGACGGATGTGCAGCACGTAATTGAAAGGGTCATCGCTCGAGCAACCGCTCCATCCAGTCTCATCTTGAACGCTCTTGATTTTGGCTATTCCGTGGAACGTGAGGAATGTGGGAAGATAGCAGAACTTCGATGTTGCACAAGTCTTTCGAACCACAAACTACGTCAATCGCAGGTCATCACTGACTCTCAGGCTATTACGGTCCTCGATGAGCGCAATGGATAAACATACAAGGGGTTCGGACTATAAAAGATAATAGGGCTGGGGACATCTTTTTCTATTTCACATTATCACCCCGAAGTACAGTGAGTGACCGATCTCATGAAATGTTGGCCGAAATTCTGAAATGCGTTTTCGATTAGGAAGGATTACTTAGGCGAGGTTGCAATATTGATTATCATGCGGCATAATCCTATATGATTTCGCACTCTTCAGGAAGGCGGCTCTCGAATACACGTCTCTTCGACCTGCATAACCCACATTCGGTAAAAAATGACTGCTTAAATAGCATCCCTTTTTCAGTCATTTTCGATGGTCTTATAAATTTAAATATATTTTATAGAAAAGACGCACAAAATATGCGTCTTTACTTTGTATTCCTGAGAAAAGTCTATCTCTTAGTTGTAAAAAGTCTTTAATCATGAGATTTTTAAGACCCTGCGATGTCCATAGATGCAGCATCACACTTGTCCGTTTGCCAATGATCCTCATGAAATGTGCAACATAGTCCAAATCTATTGCCAAATTTTGCGAACTCTATATTGTGTCGACCTAAAGACATAGAGGAATATATGATTTTCCGTAGGAAGTATGCATCTTGTAGACTGCGATCGCTAAACGCTAATACAACGGCTGATCTGGCTCGAAATTAATCGGGAATTGGGAGACGTTCTCAAAGCTCAAATATGCACTTTCTTCGGGGTCAAAATATGAATGCAAAGTAATTTACTACAAAAGAGTACAAGAAAACATATTTTGTGCATGTTTTCTATAAAATATATTTGAATTTATAAGACCATCGAAAATCACTGTAAAAATGCATGCCACTTAAGTAGTCATCTTTTACGGAGTGTGGTTTTTGCGGAAGGTCGCAGAGACGTGTATTCAAAAGCCGCCATCTTGGCGAGTACAAAATACTATAGGATAATGCCACATGATAAATAATCTTACAATCCTCTCTAAGTAATCCTTCCTAATCGAAAACGCCTTTCGGAATTTAGGCTATCATTTCATGAGATCGGTCACTCACTGTAAATTAAGCAATCCACACACTTTATATGACATTTAGAAATGGTCGTGGATGCATTCCCATTTGTCTATTGGTCTTAACCGTTAGAAAAATCTTCCGGTCTAGCCGTTTCGCATACTGATTGCTATGACCGGTTTCAGTCATCCGTAAGAGGGTGTGTGCGTGCGTTATCTTTAAAATTTCCGTCACCTCTCTCAATCCCTGACTTAATTCAATTTTATTTCGACTACTTTCTACGTATTTTACACGTGATAGTCCGATCAAAGCAGTTGGGCTTTTTAAGTATACCGTGTATGCACAGTCGCGGTCACCGTTGAATCTTCAAAATCTAAAGGTACATTTCTGTCCTAAACTTCACAAATTTCTAATTTTCGGTTCCAGCTTGATCGGCATGGCTGTATGCACCCCTCAAACATCGCAACAGCAGCTTGTAGTCAGACGCTGACGACTTTTACTCTGTTTATTAGTTAACATCTCTGTTAAAAACTCAGACTTCTTTTGCGAGGATTTGGATTTTGTCACACGTATACCCCTTGTTCCGGGTGCATCAACGTTGCCTTCGCAAGTCTTAAGATGTTAGGAGTCGCATCAAGCAAATAGGGTATGGGAAAACGTGATTTTCATCAGTAAGTACTACTAGTAATCGTTAACTGCCTTATATATAGAAACCCTTCGTGAAGGGCGTCACACTTTTTTTCTAACTGATTTGCTCATTCGGTCCACTAAATTCTGATTCATGGCTTAGAAATTAACAAAATCGATAAAATAAGTGCGATATGAGTAATGTAAAGTTAGCATAACATGAATAACTTAATGTTGCCCAAGATTTGATGATCTCTTGTTTACTTGTGAACAGTCATGCACTTTACGACTTAACTTTATTCCATATGTTCTGTCGCCTTTGTTTTATTCAACTTTATTCCAGGAAACATTTATGCCTTACATTCGTACAATCACGATCAATCGCCTGTCAAAAACGAAGCAGAACAAAAGAGGTCTTCTTTAAAATTACTGCGAACCTCCAGATTTAGATAAATTGGACGCCCAGACGCCTGCTGCATAGATTTTTCTGATTTGTTTAAAGCAACCTTGAGGGTGTTGTTCGGCTTTTCATTGGGTCTCATTGTTACATGGTGTTTTATAACGTTTTCACGAAAGTACTAAATTGACTTTGAGTAAAGATTTGAAGACAGGATCTAGTAAGGTTCGTAATGATTTATTTTGGAACAATGCGATAATATCATGCAGCTTATTCCGCGTATCATGAGAAATGTCTTTCAAGATGATATATTCTGGAAGGTACACTGCGTTAATGTACCTAACAATCGGGTGCAAGCGACCGGCTGACGGCATTAGAAACCGTGAGAGTTTGGCCCATAGGCCTCTTCGTTAACACAAAGGCGTATTGTTGGTTTATTTCCCTTACTTATGTGTTTTAAGCTAACTGTCTCATTTCCAAATGTTGATTCTTATACCCTCCCTACCTATTGTGTTAATTGTTTTAAAATGCATTTGCTCGCGTTGCTTTTGTTGCATACAGTGGATGTGGGCAAACTGATTGACAAAAAAATTTTCTTACCTCAACGCATATTGCCTTCTTCGATTTACACTTTCTTTTCGGCTGTATTTTTTATACTGATTGCTGGTATACTTTGGTCGGAGCAAGCACGCAACCGCTTGGTTTCCGATAACTACCCATATAAGTGAGAACAGTGATACACTGGGGATTACCTCATGGATACCCCCGTCATGAGGTAATCTGAGGATTTTTCTTAACATGCCAGTCACACCTCAACTATTCGCTTTGGCAACAAAATATCAAAAGAACGTTTCCCTTGATTTTTAGATGTCATCAAAAAGTATGCGATAATGGAAGCAAATTCTTCTTTACAAAGTCGCATAGGTTTGGTTCAGAGGTTGATAGAAATATTTAAGCTGCAAACTTCGCAGGTTCAATAGTCTAACCGCGCAATACTCATCCTACAGTCAGCAGTGTATTAATGCCAATTGATTGACCCGACTCCTGTCGCAGGTTTTATCTAAAAGGCCAGAGACGTGCTTTGTTAATCACTGTGAGACACATTATTGAGTCCAGTTCCTCGCAGCTACGCCATCCAGCAGCAGAATAGCTGGGGTGTTGGCTAGTATCCGTACTGAGAGTTTGGTAAATCTATCCGTAATTCTTACTCCGTTATCACGCCCGCAATATATATGCGTATATATAAACTAGATATCGTGTATATGAACAGGGATACAGTGACGCTTCTGTTCTCAGATGGACAATCCTAGGTTATGAATAATGTTCAAAAATCTGTCTAAGTCTTGGCCGTGTTTTGCCACAATCGCTAGCGATAAACACCTTCGCATAAGTTGCGCCGGGAAGTCTACGCAACCTATAAATATTTGGTTATGCTTAAAACGTCTCAAAGAATTTTCGGCCTGTATTCTGATGTCCTGCTTCCGTCACCGATCTCCGCGCAGTCGGATAATATCTTTGATCACAAATTTTATATGACCACTTGACTTTTTTTTATGTTATTATTATTGTTGTCCGTTTTATGATTCCTGCTGGATGACGTAATTTATTTAATCTAACAAAATCCGCAGGAGAGTCCCTGCGATGCAGAAACTGCCCGCTATATCCCCCCAAAGGTTTAAGCATTAGGGATGACCGTTCTTCATAAGGAAGCGTGATTTATTTTATCGTTAAGCAGTTAGTATTTGAGAAAAAAAAATTTCACCGAAAACGAAAAAATTCAAAAACCTTCCATAGTACAACACACTGAATGATGGTCACACATAAAGTGAATAACAACTAGGATTGCATCAAGAATAGAGAGTTAATTAAACAGATAGGGATTTTGAAAAAAATGAACACTTTTTGATCATCCCTGATAGGTTTGTTAAATGTGAAATCAGCAAAATTGCATACGGCTGTCTGGTATACGTAATTATGAAGCAAATGGTGAAACTTTTCTAACGGTTATACATTTTTCTTTGCTCTGTCACAGATTATTTTGATAGGCGCGGACGTTATTTCGGCGGGACTGGAGTCAGTGTTATTGATAGGAACAAAAACTGGTCGTAGGCTTATGCACGACACCAGCTATCGTCTAAAAATTAAATATCATCGTAAACGTTATTAGAATCACGTCCCTTTTGAGTATTTGGCAGGAAAATTGTCCTACAAATCTTTGTTGTTTGCTCGTCGACGGTAACCGCCAGGATGCCCGCCAATTGCACTTTATGGTTATCCAAACCATCAGACATCGAGGGCTCCTGAAGTAATAACGGGGTGACTACGTGGGAAGTCCTTACATTTGATCATCCCAATCTCCTTCGAAGACTTGTCTAAAGATAAAACCTCCCTGCTGGTGAAAATGCGCTTCGCGAATGACACTTGGCAATCAGCTTCTCCTCCGCGGATCTAAAGCGTTCTTTATTCAGTTTCTTACTAAAAATTATCGTTACCACTGTCTTTTTAAAACAAAGGTCAAAAGTCCTGCTCCCTGTCTCTAGTTCTGCTCAGAAGTTAAACTGCTCTCTTTTGCTAGTCTTAACTAGCATATAATCGCACTACCTACATGTCTTGCTTGCTTATGAACCGTTTTGGTCTATACCGCTTTTTCCTTTACACGGTTGTGTCATTAGTGATCTACTACAAAGTGGCTTTTATTATATTAAAGACGCTTGCTAATGACTCACGTGGCGGCCTGTCTGCTGCTGACCTCCTTATTCGTTCAAAGTGTACGGCGGGTAGACAACTATGTTCTTCCTCTTTGGTGCACGACCCGACAGAAAAAATCGACATGTCGGGTGTAATCCTCATATATTTTGTATGTCCTTAAACTCTAAATGAGGCAAACCAGTCTGCTGTTGGCTAATGTTCCTACCGCATTTAATTTCACAAAGTACCGGCAGCCTGCGCGAAATTTTTATAGCGGACTTCGTCTCTTGTCTCCTGCGAGGAGCGGGGTTTCCCATGTCTGGCTTCATCTGATTTCTGGGGACAATAAAGGCGATGTTCTAGTTTCAGACGTTGGTATAAGGCGTTCTTACTTGCGTTGATGCCCTTTTACAGCTTATGCTACACAAACGTGTGATCTTTCCCCGAGAAAATCAGCAGCACAGGAAATTGTCGGGGTCCAAAAATGTCCTGTATTTTTATAAAATAACTCTGACACAAACTGTGATTTGGCAAAGGGCCCTTTGTGCCTCAAATGTATCCAGTAAACAAAATAACCACGATTTGTGTTTTTTTATGCTAATTTTCTAAGGCTCAGTCACAACGCCTCGTGAGGTTTGCCACCCTTCGTATATATTTTCGGTTGTACTAAAGTTGCTATATAATACAGGGTCAATCTATAGCCTGTGTTGGATTATGGGCATGCACGATGACGCATATATGCCTATGCATCAACTAAACAGGCATAACATCCGAGCTGTCTTGGTTATCGCCAAACACACTGAACTTCACTGATTACGCAATACCGTAAACCGTCTGTGTGTGATTCACATGAGCTTTTGATATCAAGTAGCTCGCAATTCATAATAACTTTTTCCTGTTCTGTCTTTAATACAGGAAACAACCACAACTCTAAGGCCACCATTAAGCAGAATAAAATGGCACCGGGTCGATCACAATGTGCCCTGAAGCCCCAAGACGTCCGCTACAGCTCTCTCACTAAGACCACTTACGAGCGACATAATGAAGGCACTATCAGTGATGATCAGCCAAACAGAATCGTTGAAAGTGTCTACGTTGAGAAGCATGAGAGACCAAAGCTAACACGAGCTCGTTCACTGAATCGACCTGCAACGTTAAAAGGAAACAGTACACCCCAACCCAAACCCGAAATTCAGCACCGACCGGTCTACCGGAAGAAAATCTTCGTAAGTCTCGATGACTGTCATTTAATGCTTTAATTAAGGACGTAAGACTTAAGTGTATGCATCAGTTCACGTTGACTTCTCCTCTTATGTCATAAGTCAGAAAGCCAGATCCTCAAGAACATTGCGCTTAGCTCCTCATCAGTGCAAAGTGGCGAAACCTCATGGTATCTTCGCTGGCACCAAGCGAGGGGTGCGCATACAATGTCGTTTTATCGGCCGCATTTGGGAATAAGGAGATACGGTCGCAGAGTTTTTTTAGTACGGCCTTTTTTTCCTCTTAAAAGATGTGCGTCTGAGGAATTATGAGTCTCCGACAATTTCATTTTTCTGTAGGCAAGCGTTGAAACTGCGAAAAACGCATCTGCGTCAGTTTAGAACTATGAAAGCATTAAAATATTTATATGATCTGTAAACTGCTATATATAACTAAGTGCACATCGCCTTCTTGCTGTAGCAAATACTCGGCTTGCAGCAGTTATTAGATTGCACAGCCAGATGCACCCCTGCCTGCTTCTTCGTCTGAGGTTTTGGACAGTAAGATGGAAATTCCTCTGGTTTGTTAATCGACCCATAGACCAATTCAGCATTCTCTTATATTAATTTTCATGAGGCCTTTCGCTTAGAGGGGTGGCGCCAAGACGAAGGACTGCCACGTTTTACCTCCTCTCCTCTCCCTCCCCCCCTGCCTATATCTACATGTCCCTGGGCCTCAATCAAAGCACGGTCCCTTTGACCTTTACTGCCTTCAGACTACTTTTTACCTAATTCTAATTTGGTACTTTAAATACAGTTCCTCCTTCATGACGCAAGCTTTTTGAAAAAACATTTCAAGAAACTTGCGAAGTTCTCTTAAAGGAACGCATGAGTGATTTGTCGCTTGATGTGCGGACTAAAAGGATCAACTTCTTTAACAGCTGCTGATCGCACAGAAGATATTACCGAGTATCTTTAAAAGCAACCATATTTGTAGTTTGAGTGGTCGTAAAGCAATGGTTCCTTCTAGTAATCCTTTAGTTAAACCAATATTGTACCCGTGTTCGAATCAACACGTACAACTAGTTACACACCTGCGCATATTGAGGACATATGACAATTATCTGGATCGAAGGTTGGTCGACATAAATACTTTTAGAAAGTCGAGACAGTTTTGAAAACCACTGTCAAAAAGTCTCTTAAAAGGGATACAAACAGAAGATTAGCTATAGATTGGTAAAACTAATCAGCCACAATGTGTTTCTGTTCCTCCTGTTTCGCATTTTCACGCTGCAGTAATTGGGTAACAAGCATAATTGGCCTTACCCAACGAATGATGTGGCTAAACCTACCTAGGTGTGTCCAGGTGTGTCTTGGAACTGCCGGGCCCAACAGCCGATCACAACCGACAAGACAACGAGCCCGTGGCTCAGAGATTAGAGGCGTTGGACTTCTAACCAACAAGTCGCGGGTCAAGCCGCAGCTGTTCCAAACTTTAGGGTTGGGTATGACTGACTGACGACGGCCAATAAGCCAAAAATGGCCCTTCCAGTTTCCCTTGTTTTTGTTGGCAATGTTATTCTGCCTTTATCATGCGCTGCAGTGCGGCTGCTGGTTGGGCTCGAAAAAGAGCCCGTAAAGCACAAGGGGACGAGTGAGTTCCGTAGAAATGATCGGCGGACGCCTCCTACGATTATATATATAGGTCTGCAGTTTGTTAAGACGTTTTAGTGACACATTCATGAGTATGGTCCAAAGTCCACATGCCATCGGATTATTAAAGTAATTTTTAGTTTATGGAGATCGCGCACTAAATGATGATTTTTATCTTCCATAGTTTTTATTTATCTTTGTGACGCACCCATCCCTTTGGAGACGAGCAAGAAGCCTATATCCATCTAATCGGCCAGACGTGGTTATACAGCCCCACCTGAAGTAAACAAACTCCGGTCACCTCTAATGCGCGACCGGTGGTGATAGGAGTTTTTAAGGGTGGGGCCGGGGAACGCACGGGTGGCGGGGTCAAGTTATTGGAAAATGCTGTTATTGGAAAAGTTATTGGGAATGCGCGGTTGAATTTTGAATGGTTGAGGAACAGTTGCCCAAATCCCTAACTATAGCCCATAATCCTAAACCCTAATGCCTAACTCTAACCCCTAACCATAACCCATAACCATAACCCCTTACCCTAACCCCCAAATACAACCGTTAACCCCAACCCCAGCAGCATTGTGTCCATTAGGTTGGGGCTACCAAACCACATCTTACCCTATAATCGAGTAAAGTGGCTGTTTTAGTCAAAACAAACGGAATTTTATCACGATGTTACAGCTGTTCCTGATGGGTGATGATCTCTCCTGAACAAGCCAACACAGACGCTGTCTCCTACATAACTTCTTATCAAAAGAAAGGATTTGCCGGAACCGCTGTGACAGAGTTGGAAATAGAACTCAGTTCGAAGTTTTTTTTAATTTGAGGAGTTGAGTTTGAAACTAGAGTCGACGATATTTCTCATATACCTCCATCCAATGTCAAGCATCCGGTTCTGCCTAATTCAGCTTGCTTATCCTTCCCCCGCACCGCCAAACCACGGTAGCAGAGTGAGTCAGCTGACGTGGTTGTATTGGCGGTCGAAATATACACCTATGGTACTTTGTATCTGTGAGCCGTTGTATCCTGTGTTCGCAAAAAATCGACCATTTGGGTAATTCGTCGAATATGCATTATCCGGGCTGTCACGCCCGGTCGTAACTCGAATTTAGTAGTTGGTCCCGCCGCAAGGTCGGAAAGAATAGTGGCGGATGCGGGTGTGTGGACATCTGCCTTCACGTAAACCATCCGCTTCTCTTCCGAGTCTCTACACGCGCCCATCGTCGTAGTGCATTTTGCGTTTTTACTAGCGAGGACTTTCTGTGCAGGTGAAGCGTCTGTCGGCCACAGTATGACCATTTGTTCCGGCATAGGAAGCCCGTTTTAATTTTTTGACCCTTGTATACTTGACATCTTCTACTCGAGGTTGTATTGGATCAGAACTTCAGAGTTGACAAAATGCCCCTTGGCGTTTGCTAGCCATTCAGTTGACCTGTTTCGTACCAACGACAGAAAAGTAAAACTCTCTGCATTAATACGCCCTCTTAGGTTCCGATTTCAAAAAATCCCTGGATAGGCTTCGTAACAGGTATTTCTCTCTTTGGGCGCAACATCGTAAGCACCGAAAGCACTTTCACGGCGATTTGCATTTACATTCTCTACCACGAACACGTTTCTCAACTCTCTGTCATGGTGTTGAGATAGGGTTTGCCCCTGGAATACCTCCGTGTAACATATGCCCAGATAGAAGGAGATTATTTTCTTGATGAAAGCGGTCTAAAGTGTTGGCCTGAAAAGCCGTCTTTATGGTTCTTTTAGTGCCTTAGCAAAATGAATTTTAAGGATAATTAAGGCGCCTGTCATACCAATTATTTAAGAAGGTTTTGAATAACTCAGATAGGTATAGGTGAGTATTTCAAACTGAAACAAAAATCAGAGGAAGGTTGATGTAGACTTTTTGCCAAAAGGAACCTGGGGCATTTTATGATAAATCTGAAAGCATTGAACCAAATGAGTTTTTACAAAGTACAACTGGTGTAATCAGTCACATTTGGCTATTTAACCTCGTTAACCCGTAGTATCCCAGTGGCAGGCGGAGACAAAAGGAAACTGGTCACCTAGTCGTTGTGCAGGACCCGGGAACCCTGGCATATTGGGCAAGACAGGAGTTCAAAGTTTCGCGGTACAGTTAGTGGAATCCTCGGCCGAACGCCCGACAACGCCCGGCTAGATTGTTAACTTCGGCCGAATTCAAGTAGAAGCCTAGTTCCTGTGTCAGTCAGTCGACCCCAAAAGCCTGAGTCGTATCATGAAGGCGCTAACTATCCAGATATATTAAATTACATGCTGAATATATAGATATTACTTTGAATGCAATCGAAATTTTTCGTGACATTTTGGGTAATTCATATTGATGCCGACTGTGAAAAACTCGACGCCTCAGTGGATTTAAACCCACGAGAGCAAGGGGAAGGCCCTAGTGCAACCAACTCCCTAGCCACCTGATCTACGAGGCCACACCGGATGACGAGTTTAATCCCATCTTGGTCAGGTTACCGACGCAGTCTACCGCAACGTATGGAATCAACCAAACCGCATACAATTAGATGACTTCCAAAGCAAGATCTAATAAGTAATCCACCTAGAATCAGCATCCATGAATTATGTGGGCCTAGTAGTCATCTAGTGGATTCTAGGTGGATAACCTAGAAAGTCCTGCTTAGGCACTCAGCTTACTGTATCAGATTTCGTGAACTGCAGACGTTGCAGAAGGCTGGGCGGGTAACTTGGCCCAGATTTGATTAAACTCACGTCTTCCGGTGAAGCGTCGTAGCTCAGGTGGCTAGAGCGTAGGCTGTACTAAACCTCTTGCCTGCTGACGTGGGTTCGACTCGAAGCGAGGCGCCGATTTTTTTACAGTGGGGTCAATCTGAATTATTTAAGATCTGACAAACACCTATCAGTTATGTGAGATTGGTATTCATGTAGTGCATTCTAGGTGGATAATTTCGGGAATTCTGCTTGAGCGGTCAACTTCCTGGATTCCAGACGTTTCAGTAGGCTGGGTGGGTAACGTGACTCAAATGTGCTTAAACTTACATCTTCCGGTGTGGCCTCGTATCTCAGGTGGCTAGAGCGCTGGCTTACTAAAGCTTTCTCCTGCTCTCTTGGGTTCGAATTTCACCGAACCGGCAGGTTTTTCCCAATTGAGTCCACATGAATTACATGATTTTTTGTTTAATAAATTTATTTTCACGCACTGGGACTGACTTTTTGAGCGAGTAAATTTTCCAAAATGATTCACAGTGGTTGGTAGTTATGCAAATGTGCATTTAAGGTGGTTTCATTAACGTCTGTCCCGTTATGTCTTCTTTTTTGCAAGTACGATCAGATCGATAGGAGAAGTGAATACGCAGTCTATCTGAAATTGCAGGAGTTTCGTTAACATACGAATCTGCAGTTAACATATGTAATTTTGCGTATCGCCTGGATTCGTACCTAGCTTCCATCTTGTTAACACACGTCGTCAAGAGCAGTTCCCATTTCAGACTCACACAGTGAGATTACGAGCACTCAGAATGTAAATTAGGACCTGGTAGGAAGGAGCATTTTGGCATACCAGCTTTTTCTGCAGGAGCCGAATGCCGGAATTTGTGCATACTTAAGCAGGTCCTCTGGACATGGCTCCAAAACGGACCGCAGTCCTCAGATTAGTCGACATACATACTCACACGCAAGCACTGGTTTTGCGCATGACGACCACTATCACAGGTGGCACTGTGTGCCCACAATCGGAACGAAGAACGATTACGAAGCCGCCACCACTGCTGAGAGTTAGGGAAACACCTGTCGCCTGTCTCAAGCTGAATTCTGGATTCATTTATGGGCGCACATACGCAAGTATAGCATGGAACCCTTCGACGATTATTCTCTGATACTTTTGGGTTGGGCTCCGTTAATTTTGGCAGTTTCAAGTCGGTAGAAGACAACAAAACTAGACTCCGTCAGGCATAACTTTTTATCACTCGCATAACGTTTCCTCATTTTCTGGAAGTTGTTTGATAACAGGGCCTCTGTGTTGGTATTCCTGAATCGAGTTGATGGGACACAAGAAGAAAGATCTCCCATACTACGGGTGCCCTTGCGATGAATTCCAGGGACACCTGTCTCCATGTCTTACTTTACGTCCAAACTCTAACCCTTTCTCCCTGGAATCTCGCGGAAGACCACCTGATCACGAGGGGCTCCGTATTCCTATACCCTACCATCGAGCGTTTATCTACGACTTTGTGAATCCTAAACTCTAAACTGCAGCAAAGTTACTTTGTTGCCTCTAATTTCCTAATGAAGCAACTTTCGGCACTTTATCACGTCGTTAATTCGTGAGGAATGTGGATCAATAATTGATTCACCCCAGTCTTCGGGCCGACTCACGGACATTGGAGACTGAGTAAGCGCATCTCGAATGGCTATTTCCGAATGATCTGCCATTGTCGACCGGCCATAAACCAGACCAAATCTAGGCTATCTGAGAGGGTGAGGTATTAAGCCTGACCCCTGATTATTCGCAAGTTTAGTCCAACGCTTTGCCATTATTCTACCTCACAGACTACGACTAAATGTTGTAAAGTACATAGGACTGAGGTACACCGGTCATGCAGGACGAAAGATGCATGAAACTGTTTGGCTTGGAGCCCCAGTCCACAGATACCGCAGACTGTCCATAACTGTAACAGGCGTTAGTCCAGGAGGCTCTTGACAAAACGGGGCAGATCAGACTGTGTACTACTGAACATGGATAGACAAATGCATCTGAGGATTTGTTGACCTCCTTTGACCGTGATATAAGAAAATTTTTATGATCTCACCAAAATGTATATGCATATATTTGCAAATAAGCCATTCAGCGAGGTATGCATGCCAAAGGTATACCGGCAAATTATTACTGGAGGACAAACTCTTGACGCGTGATAACATTGTCTCTCCACTTTTCTGACGTTAGTTGAACGTCCATCCACTTTTCCGAGCAACCTTTTGTCCCTCATTGACTGAATTTCCCGCCCCCTAATTTTGGGAGATTATACCTTTCGCTTCCTTTTTGTTGCCCGCCCCTTTCCACCAGCGTGTGCCGTAAATTCAATCCTGTGTACATTTCCTAAATGATAGCCCCCGAATTATCCGCATGTCAGTACGGCTCTTGAGCAAATTTTGTTTCCGTATACTTTAAATTGCAGTCACTAGCTTTCGACCAAAAACATTCCCCAGTATATAGTATACTCGCCTTCGGACTTGCTGGTCTTCTGATTCCGGCAAAGGCAAATGTTTTCTGTTATCATCTGAAGTTTACCTGGAATCTCCTTATCTTTCTCCGCAGCGTATCAATTCGAACTTTTGTCTTGCAAATGTCTTCAAAATGTCAGCTTTTTGCCCTCTCTCACGGTATGCTCCACTAATATAAGAAAACCTCGTCTATCGGATCGTCTTCTTTTTTTCGTAGCTCCGCACTTTCATTGGCTCATATTTGGGTTGGGTCCTTGGAAAAGCTATTCTAGTTTTTCTTAATAAACTATTTTCATCTCCAATTTACTTATCTTTTTCCGTCTTGCGTTTTCACCATAATTCTTCAGGAGACATCTGCTAAGAATTTATTTCGGCAACTAAAAGCAATTAATATGTGAGTGTTGGAAAAAGTTCAAACCTGAGTAGGTCATTCCCCTGCTCAGGTTAAAATGAGGTCATTATAGGCTCTAGCGTACCGGGTCTTTATAACTGCCCTCTCACCGCTATGGTACGGACGCCCATAACAACCTCAGAAAACGATTTTCTCGGTAGGGCACAGTCGGCGCTGGAAACACCGACTTAGCCCCTGTTAGAAGATACTGACTATTTTTTTCGTCTTCTTTTTTCTAGCGGATATTTTCAAAGGAGCATCCCCAGAAGAATTTAGAAGAAAAAAAGGAGATTCCTCATTATTACCAGAAACGGTGAGTCGATGGTTGATTTGTTTATTTCTTCCTGCTTAGTAGGACGTGGAAGGGACTGGCCTACAGTAGGTGGGCTAACTCATGAAATTTCGTCCGAAATTCCGAAATCAGTTTTTGTTTCGAAAACATTAATCAACTAGGCTTGTAAAACTAGTCTGCCTACAACATAATTCTATAATATTTCTGTTACCTCAGGATGCTGGCTTTCGAAAAAACTTCCTTCCGGCTGCATGCAACAACTACACTTGGTAAAAAATGACTGCTTAACTAGAATGAATTTTTCTCATTGATTTTCGATGCCCCTAAAAGTCCAATTATATTTCATGGAAAACATGCATAAAATATTCATTCTTTTGATCATTCGGTAGATAATTACGTCTTCTTCTAATTTTTTACTCAAAGAAGGGAAAACATTCGGTTTTAAAAAGTTTAGAATTTTGGAACTTTTAAAAACCATGAGATGACCCTTCATTAATCGTTATGTCTCTGCATTTACCAATCTGGCTTTTAAAGTTAAGAATATGGATCAAATTCACCGCTAAATTTTATGAACCCTTTGTCGTCGCCCTTTCATACTGTGAAGAAATGCGTGGTTTTCCGTACGCAGAAAATATACGGCTTGTAGTTTGGAAACCCTGAATACAAGTGTGACGGTAAAGCGGCTTCACAATTAGTCGATAATTGGGAAACATTTTTAAACCCTAATTATGTCCCTCCTTCGACTATACAATTAAAAGCAGACGTAATTATCTACGAATGAGCAAAAGAATGAATATTTTATGCATGTTTTCCATGAAATATAATTGGACTTTTAGGGGCATCGAAAATCAATGAGAAAAATTCATTCTAGTTAAGCAGTCATTTTTTACCAAGTGTAGTTGTTGCATGCAGCCGGAAGGAAGTTTTTTCGAAAGCCAGCATCCTGAGGTAACAGAAATATTATAGAATTATGTTGTAGGCAGACTAGTTTTACAAGCCTAGTTGATTAATGTTTTCGAAACAAAAACTGATTTCGGAATTTCGGACGAAATTTCATGAGTTAGCCGACCTACTGTACTTAATGGAAAAATCCCACCACCGGTTGAAGAAACTTAAAAAGACATTTAACCTCCTACTTAAGGCTTCCTTTTTAATTATAATTTGCTACGAAGTGCCTCCCTGAAGGGGGCCTGTTCGTTAAAAACAACCGTAAATACCGGACTACGTTACGCCCTTGAGAGCGCTGAATTGCTTATTGATATACCATTTGTTGATTTGTTGCATCATAAAGCACAAATTTGTTTGAGTATTTAGCGTCTAAAGTAGCAAACAGCTCCGTAATGGGTAAATTTAGTCGTCGGCACGCTAGCGTGCAAATTTCCTCTGTCTGCTGTTAAATCAACATGAAATCGTTACATCCTACATCGGCAAGCGTCATCCATAATCTCACTGATCACTGAAACGTACGACTCAGTGATGATAGCTCCGGCAGAAGGAAAAAGTGCATTTGAATATAAGCACATCCCCCTCTGGTAAACCAACGATAATGCTGAAAGAAAAAGATAAAGGCAGGAATGTTCTTTGTCAAGGAATCACCAGAGTAGGTGATAAAGAGTACAAGGGTAGCGGTTTTTAGAAAAACAGACTACATCAAACATTCTCTGGTGCATATAACATACAACCTGACGAAACTCTGCCACTCAAGCTGCAGAAGCATGCGGCCCCTAGGCAATCACATAAATAAGGACGGCTATGGGAGTTAGTGAAATCTACATCAGTCTTAAGGCTTATTAAGCAATATGATACCGTGCTGTAAAGGGCGTTCCATGAACATATTCTGGTTTTGTAAGAAAATTAGGGGATTCGTTTGTGACAATGTGCCCTTTTTTTTAGTTTTTTGAGTCCAACTGCTAGATCGAAAATTTTACTGCATTCTGCCTTATGGGTTATTGCGCTGCTTCACGAAGTAAGATATTTCAAGTCACATAGCCTTAAAACGTTTAATTCCCCTAAATGTTTTTAGTAAACACGCAATTACTACCATCGCTTGCATAACGACGAGGTCATTGAAAACTGGTTTAGCACTGATTAGCACTGACTTTCACTTAAATAACATACCTTTCTTTCATGTAATTGTTTACCATACGGACAGCACAGGTACTAGCTGAATCCCAGACACAAGTGTGTTGTTGATCCTGTACGAAATGCCCCCCTTACCAGTGGGTCCACGAACATTTCCCGTGGGGTTTCTGGTAAATAAACTCCTGTTTCCTCCTACATTGTTTAATTTCCGAGGAAAGTAATTCACGAACCTGAAGTAAATCCTTCGGAACAGAGCTTTCCATGCTGGTTTGGAAATTCGATCTGAATATTTGGACTGCAGAGTAACCGCGTAATATTCATAAGCTGCCAACCATATAGACAACACAGGTACCAGATAAAAGCTCTTGCTCTTCGTCTGAGAGTAGCGGAATGTGAAGCAGCGATTTCTTCGATGAAACACTCTGCACACATGAACTTGGGCAATTTTGCTTGGAACACATATCCTTACAGAGAACGACGTAAGGCCACCGTCACCTGATTATCATTCTGTTGTTAGATAAAACGAACAGAAAACTTTGGAACATAGAGAGGTAGACTGCTGCATTTTTACTATCCACGTTTGTTTTCTGAATCACTAAACCTAAGGGACGTTTCCGTTACCCCCAACATTTTATTTGAAACGTTCCTTTGCAACACGACTAAACTTATTATGTTCCAAGGACCGAACTTTTGCATTTCACTATAATGTTCGGGCACGAAACAAAAGTTTCCGCTTAATCATGTCAGACGGTAATCGTTTGCATAAATTTGGTTTGTAACATTAAAAGCTACTTCAAAACAGATTTAGTATACAAAAAATTAGAAATACATCTATCTACAATCAATTTTTCTCTGTCTAAGGGTATGCAACGAAATATTGGCGATCTTGCCTCACCAAGGGTTTATTTAACCTTATGCTGATCGGCCAGAATAGTTTTTCTAAGATATCGGCTGGATCTGATGTTTCTTCGATTTAAAACACTCTTGTCTATGTTCAGAACAAGAGCAGCATTCGATACAGACTGGGTTTTTTGCTTTAGTTAAGAAAGACTTACAGGCGTGCGTTGTATGTAACTGAAAGTTGTAATAATGTATGTACTTTCTCAACGGCTGGGATAACTGACTCCGTTAATAGTAGTTGCAGACTAACCCCTCATCAGGTCTTCCTAATTAAAATGCCGAGACCGTTTTCTTCATTTACGTCTACCGATTACTGCTCCCTGAGGTTTTTTGGTCGCCCTGTCAGAACGAGTATCATGACTGCCAACTTCATCTATATTATTGTTGTTGGTTTTATTGTAGCAGTCACGCAAACGTAATCCTCCGCAAATAAGCCTGCTTTTTGACATTTATTTTCCACTCGCAAAAATACTTCATATGTTTGTACTGTCATCTGCGAACCTTTGCCGGTAATACTCTAACTACTGTTTTCAAATTTCAACGAGAAGAATTGCTATCCTTATTTATTGGAAGTATAGATTGCATCAGAAAGTGGAGTTTGCTGATTTCTACTAACCCGATCTGCGGCCTCCAAATAGAAAGTACTGGTTATATGGTGTTTCAATGCTCATGAGAATGAATCCTAGCCCTAAGACAATAACTGGAAGGCATTCGAAGTCTTTTTAGTCAATTCTGCAAATCAGTTTTAAAAATACATGCCATAATAGTGTGTAATTTCGCCATTGATTCGCTGCAGTTGGATTAATTCAATCACACCTAGAAAGGACATACATACATCTCATGTACTGTACTTAGTTTGTAGAAACTTACGTTATCTCGAAATTTTTGGGGTAGGGATGCAGTCTAGTCTGAGTGCCTGCAATTATGAGTTTTCCAGTTGCTGACACGTTTGTCAATGTGCTCTGATAACTGAATATTTACTAGAGAGAACCTTTTCACAATTGAGATCTTCATCAAAGGAAGTACGCACAATGTAAATTGTGACTCGAAGGAAGAAGCGATCGCCGGGGTTTTGTTAAAAAAGATATACAGGACTCAGTAGACCATTTAAAATGAGATCGCTCCTTCCAAAGACCAAATTAACTTAAAAATCAAGTATAATGTATATATCTGCATTTAATGCGCACATTTTCCATAAAATATGTCACTTCGTTCAACACAAACGACAAGGTCCACCGTTACTATACTATGCCAGAGACGCTGTTAGTTGTGTGTGCGAAAGTGTTCGTAGTGAAGAGGACTTGTGCTGCACCTACTTCATTCATCCTATGGAGATACAAGACAAAAGAAGATAGGATGGAAAAGGGGCGTTCACTGATCATTTCTACGGGCCTCAATCATCCCGTTGTGCGTTACGGGCTGTCTTTAGAGCCTAATCGGCAGCCGCACTGCGGCGCATGATATAGGCCGAATGGTAGTACCATTACCTAGAAGACTGAATGTTGACGTGAGATCATTGGCTGACAAAGCTAAATACCTATGATCTGCCGCCTAACTTTGGGCTACCGGACTTCCTTCAGGGCGGGCTTCGAGACCTTTTTCATACCACGCAGAGCACAATTTTTAAAAATCAACAAATTCGATAGTGCTCTCGAACAAAGAAGTCGAGTAATTGCCTCATTCTTCCCTAACCCTAAACCAAATTATTAAAAACTTAAAAATTGTGCTCTGTTTTATAATAAAATTCAACCGTACCTCGGATCTCGCACACTTGAGAAGGCCATTGCAATTTGACCTTTGTTTCAAAGGAGGGTTTGATTATTCTGTCAGTCGATAACCCCCAAGCCACTGCTATTTGTGCGTCCTCAGTCTCAGACCTTGTTTGCTCATATGCAGTGAGCAACTACTGAATTTCCATAGGGCAATGTACTGCAGTCGAAGCCTTTCCCCTATTTCCCTTATCCACATACTAACTGCCTGTCTGAGGATATGGCGCAACTGTCGATGCGAATGAACGTAAAAGTTGGCCATATGTAAAGCCTTGGCCAACTGTGCACCAAACGTGCACTTGATAGTTCATTCGTCACCACCAGTGTAGGCAAACTTAACACCGGGATTAATGTCTGAGTTATAGGACCCTTTAACCTGTGCGCCTGCGAAATGGATGGTAATATTGTGGCAGAATTTGCGGCAGAAATGTGCGAATGAAGGACGTATGCTGTTTTGACGATTGCTTTGTGTCTGCAAGTATAACTGAATAGGTAGCTAGATGTACAAAGGCAGTGCGAACAGGAAAGACGTGTGTGACAGATGAAATCCAAACACGGTACGAGTGCATTATTGTTGCAGTGGTCCGCATGCCGCAGCAATGTATCTTTCAGGTCTTTAGAAGAGACGCCAGGTATTGCAAATGTTCGAAAAACCTCTACTTCACATTCTCATCGTTTGTCATTGTATGGATAGAGCGGCTGATATGAATGGTGAATGAATTTGTTCCCATGTAGAAGGAATCTCAGTGAGATGGGACGAAAATTGATTCCGTAGAGGATTAAATGTAGACTTTTGACGAGGTCCCTCCTGTTGACAAAGGCGGCACTAGTATCGTTATTTTCTTTGGTAGCCATTTCTTTGCCTACCTAGTTCAACTACTCACGTTGCATAAAACGGGTTCCGCTAAGTATAGCGATATCAACTTCGAAATGAACCAACACTTGTGCGACCAAAGCACTCCATTTATCTGGTCGGCTGGCCACTGGGTAAGCTGGGACGAGGCTGACACCCTAATTGGCAGAATGAGCAAATTCACTCTGGGGCGGGAGTGTTAGGAGGGTGAATAAAAGGTCATTGCTTCCTTCAGTGGACTTAGAGTCTATACAGCATAGTCAGGCTGTAGACGGCATGACTGTCAGAAGCTTTAGGGAACCTTTTCTAACCTCTTCCTCGTGAGAGGTCAGGCTGCCTAGACCACACAGATGACTACGAATTTCCATTCTTGGGTCGCGACATGTATTTAATGACAAAACGATCCGAAAAAGCCTGGGTGACTTTGGCAATTTCTATCACTTTCCGTCGAACTTGAAGAATTTTAAGTGGGGGATCGAGTCGGGAGTTACTGTTCATTGGGCAGGAGGCCCACGATTGCGTAAACCTCGACACAGCTGGTTCATCTTATCTGACTAAAAATGACCCCAAACACAATATCACCGTGTATGGGGATCCCAACCGGTTGCCTTCGTCTGGTTTAACCCGCTGTTGAGATACCGTAACCGGGTCGTCGGCGCTGAGAAGAGGGGCCACCGATGAGAGCAGGTTGTCAGTTAGGGAGCGGAGATGCAACTAATACGTGCACAATGGCCTATGTGATGTGTTGTCTGTCCGGACAGGCCGTCTCTCTAAAAGTTATGACGGTGAATATCTTCACTTAGAGTTCCTAAAGCATGCTATTCATACACTTCACCTCTTTTATGGTATTTACAAACACGAGGGATCGGTGTGCACCTTAAGGCCAGCAGACTGTCCTGCACAGCTTAAATTGACCGTACCTTCCAACGTAGCTTAAGTAATCCTTACTCGTTTAAATTATGCTAAATAGTACATCTTTATATTTTTTGTTTCTCTGCAAGTTGAGCAATGTCGTCGTTTTCTTAAAGCTGGTCATATCGTTCTAGTTTTTTTCCCTATACATTCATTTACTGGCTCTGTTATTAGGGTCTTTGGCATGAGGTGGATTGTCAGCCTTAGGCCCTGGAGGGCCTCATCTGTGACCAGCTTAAATAACACGCCTTTGACTGAGGAGCGATCTCCGTCTGTGTCGTGTTTTATTCCTCCCTCTAAATCAACCTTTTAAAAGCGGCAAGTTCGCTGTTATGTTAATCGCCAAGTGTGTGTAATGTCCTGAGGCCTTTTGAAAACGGGTCCACCCCTCTCACAAACCAGACTTCAAGAATGTATTAGCTCTTTTTCCATCACTTAATCGATTAACTCGAAATTTTATGAAGCCACACACTCAAGTGACACTAGTCTGATCTCCTAATTAACTTACGCTCATTACATCTAGAACCCTCTCTGAGACCCGAAAGGCCGTCACGATGGAAGTGGACATCAGTCCGGTGCGATGTGTGAATGAAGTCATTGCCGCACTGAAGGCGAACGTTGACACTCTACGGTTCACCGTGGTCTCCTTGGATGACAGTCTGATGGAAAATGGTCTCAAAAATTGCTTCCAGGTATCTAAAAAAGTCTTTTAACTCAAAATCATTTCGAAAATGGGAAAAATTTAGGGCGCTCTGTTATGTGAGGATTCAAGCGGCAATGCTTGTGTCTGTTTGCTGTATTACCTCATTTTGGATATCGAATATGCTTTGCTAGGAATTAGTTTCCCGCAATTTTCAAGCTAATTCATGTTTTTTGTCATACTCGACAAATCAACGACCTGTGTTTAAGCAGTATGGTTAAAAAGTCCAAGATAGTGCTGGGGTTATTAAAACATACGTCTGGGTTATGGCCGGCTGACGAAGACTAATAAGTCAGAAATCACCGTCCCAGTCTCCCTTTTCTTTGTCGGTACTACGCACGAATACTTCCTGTGCTTATGAAGTCAGGTCATCGACCACTGCCTAAAAACGACCCTCCCACCGAAATGTACATATTCCTCCCCCAGCTTAACATTCAACACTCATTGTGAAAAGCTCGATGGTTTGTCACAGGAAATTCAGAATGAACAGCTGAAAAGGCATGGGTGGTTCCTTTGCCGTTTCCCTCATGCGACAGTGGTCGTCTCATTTCTTAGCCCCCGCATCAGCGAAAACGGCAAATCAATTTGCCACAAATCTAGATCGATGCTGTCTATGTGTACATTGAAGTAGCGAGTCACCAGAGTTGATGACAGATCGACCGTCACGTCCGACCATGTCCATACGTGTGTTCTACAGCAAGGTGAATCAGGCACGGTTACTTATAGTGGCAACATGAAGTAGCCTTTGCAGTTTATAGTTTGTAGTGAGAGTATACTTGCGCAACATCTACCCCGCTCTCTCCTTTCCCACCTGGGCTCAGTGGCAAGAAATAGTCAAGAAGGCCGGAGGCGGTAGTGGGCGCAAGTGACTGACGCGGCCGGACCCGCACATAGGCATACCACCACACCACCTAGTCCACAACAAACACGTGACCAGGAACTAAAACTGGTATCGGCATGGTCGCAACTGTGTAAATTCCAAGTACTAGGGTGGATCCAGTTCGCTCAGCCGGGCTCATCTGTTTAATTCAAAATCGATCAAGGTTACTTCAAAAGTTAAATTTATATTATTCAGTTTAACTCCGAAAACTAATAACGGATACGGGTTTTAATTATCCATCGTTCGTTATTAAATTAAAAACTTAAGGCAAAAAACCGACCTAAATGATTTTTTAATCGTGCTTTTTTTCTATGGAAGAGATATTTGTACTTCCATTTAATACCCTGCCTTGAACGGAAGTATTATTTCCATCTTAAACCCAAAATAATCGTGAAGGGTCTGCTGCGTTGAAGTTTGAAAAAGCGCAGTTTCTGCTCCACAACGCTTCGATTTCCGTCACATTTATCTAACCTCCAAGCCTTTCAATATGCTTCCGCTCTTGCGAATCCAGGTACATGACCGAGTAGTCGAATTCTACGTTTTTAAATTGACTATCAGACATTTATTTTAGTCATACAAAAAGTACAAAGAAGGACATTCGATCCCCATTCAGTGACTGAATATCTTCTCGTTTTTTGTAAAAATGCGAAACTGTGCATCTAAATATATACTACGCTAGAATTGAAGACAACGCATGCGGAAATTTGACCAGGTTCACTAAGTAATAAAGCTCGAGAGAATAAAAATTCAATAAGTGATCATCAAATATTTCTGGCTTTTTTAAGACTCTTCGTAATGCTGTCGACATCGTAATAAAATCAGGTGGAAACTGATGCTTATTTTATTGCTACCGTAGGCTACAACTTTGTGATACCACGTCCCACAGACCTGGTATATGCAGAATACTTACATAAGAAGCAGATATTGCGGGAACAAACTTGATTTAAGAATCCAAAATCACCGGGACTATATTTAACGAAGGAGTTGATTCTTACACTCCTGTCATATGCTTCGAGACTGTTTCAAACAGAAACCACTTTCTTTATAACATCCACTTCATACGGCGCGAGCCTTTTTTGACCGTCACCTGGTCTGGAAATTCTCTACAAAAGCAATGGTCCGAGTTCGGTCAAACTGGCTTACACAGCGTCCCATGTTGGCACGACGCGTCATTCGTTTACTGTTTTTACGCCCTGCTTGTCCCTTGTTTGCGCTTTATTTCAAAGCAAGTTGCTTCGTTCTGTTAGTTACCGGCATTCGCCTCAGTAAAAACCGTAATGCTTTTGTCGGTTAGTTTGATGTCGACGGCAAGCCCTGAAGTGAACATAAATCACATTACAAATGAAGGTAGGATCGAATGGTTACCTAGAAAATGGGTTTTGCAACATGGAATATTAAAATGTGCTCAGAAATGGAAACATTTGATTGCGTGAAATTGGAACTATTCAATCCGCAAAAGAAATCTGAGTGAGGTCAAGATTGCGAATGAAATGGTATGTACTGGGATCGTAGTATTTTAGGCTTAGTTCAGTTGCACATGCTCGATGCCAAGTCCTTAAACAATGCCATGACATAGAAAATTCGAAAGCGATGTAATCTCTTGCAAATTAACCGATTCATGCGAATTGACCTGGGGAAAATGAAGAGGAGTGATAACGAACCTTATAATGATATTTTTCTGCTTACAAAGCTTCGGCCTCTTACATTTTTGACGTACCTAAGAGCAAATGACAGCTCTGTCGCTTGAGTATCTGTCAAAGTGACTGTTGAGAATAAGAAGAAGTATGTCGGGAAGCTCAGTGTTCAAGCACGTAGTGGACACCGGTAACATTACCGGTCCAATTATGACGTTCAAAAGTCTCTAACGAGTCAGCATGCATCGCCTTCTGCGTTACTCTGGGCTCGTGACAGTACGGAGAAATCCGCAATTGTGCAAGCGATTTGATACATAATCAGCCTAGAACTATCTCGATAGCCAAAATACCTCCATTTCCTAAGGGGAATCCTCACGATTTTGCTGAATTATTAGTTACCTCATCACAATTCCATTCGCCATAATAGTCTCATCTGTTCTGAACATTATTTAATAACTTGGCAGCAAACTTGTGCAGTTGAATTAGAGGTTTTACAACGTTCTGGTACCGGTAACTTCAGTTTCATATGTCCCTTTTATCTGGCTTATGTGAAGTTAATTTGTTCGGGGAAATTTCTTATAGTCTCCGACTAATGCAAGCATTGTGACCAGTCAACCACCAACTAGCGGTTCTCACAGCTGCCTTTCCGCAAAAGTAATATATTTACATATTTCAAATTCTTTCTTTGATTTCTAATATTCTTTCAATTTAACTAATTATTAATATAAGGAATTGAGAAATAAAGTCGTTAAAATTCCCATGGAGCGATTCAGCAGAGCATTCGGCGAGCATACGCGTTCCCCTTTTGACACGGCCCTACCTAACCCTTACTGTCACTTACTGCCTTCTCCCCCCCCCCTCCCTCCTCGATTCACATACCTCTTTTGTATCATAAGACGAACCGTAATCGATTGTCCTTATCCATCACGCGTTTCAGTTTGTACCTCGTTCCCATGTAAATGTGCAGACCCGATGAGGATTTGTCGAAAGCACGCGTATGTTCGCCAAGTGCGCTTCTGGATTGTGACATATCCTAGTCTACGGTCAGCTTTCACGAACTGACGACATTGTGAGATTTAGTGCGCGAAAACGCGTGATATTTTAGTATGTGAGGTGTAGGAATTGAGGCGAAACTGGAACAGTCGTCCGGTTTATTTGCTGTCATCAGCTAGTCATGCTTCAACCTTAGACCTGACATGCCTTGATGTCAAGTTGAGGTTAATTAGATAGACCTCTACAGTACACGCGGTAGGAATTATGAAAAGCGGCCTGCGTTTATAGCTTTATTTCGTCTTCAGACTGATTAAATACGCATGTTGTCCCAAGGTACTTTCACACATATTTTGACCTTACTATGAAGTGATATACTGATCGTCATATTCTTGTGGGATTTGCACCAGTGAGAATTCTTCGTGAGGAGACTTGTCAGCCCCTAAATATTAGGCTACACACATTTTGATGAAAATTGAACCGACATAAATAAATGGAGGAAGAAAGATAGGAAAAGTTGCATTCTAGGGAATCCTCGCTCATCACAGGACAATGCATTTTCCACTTTAAGTCTGGCTCACTTGACCTTATCAGGACGCATTAGAACCCGAGGCTCGGGAAGCTATTAGTTGACCGGATTATTTGGTCATCTTTGTGAACTCAATTTAGACTACAATGGCTGGGTTATACGACCTTTGTGGTACTTCTCGATTCTGGGGGATTGGTGCCCGTATATGACTTAGAGGGAGACCTTCGCGCAACCTCAGCCACCTAACGCAATATCATTTTAAGTGGGCTTTATTTGACCACGCCGCTGGAGTAGGAAGCAGTTAGGTGTGATGACGGCTTGGCCCAGAACTGGAGCTAAATGCCCACTACATGCTACCCAAGTGCGTAGCTTCTACCCCACTCTCTCTTCCCGTACTCACCTCTTCCGATGGCAGGACAATGTCAAGGCCACTGATGGGGGACCGTGGGTACAGTCTCTGACAAATCTAAACAGCTGGCTCGAATTTGCTTCACAGGACCTGTTTCTTAATCCCACACCTCACCGGCTTTATTCAGAGATCCTCATATCCCACGTAGGTGAGGATAACATAAAAGTCATATTAAAAAGGAGCCATCGCAGCCTGACTCTCATTTCCTAGGAGGATCGACTTGTGTGTTATTCAAAGATCTTCTACGTTGCTACGGCTTATATGCAGTGATAGTGTGAGGATGCATTTGGATAGTATACAGTCGAGTTTTAAGTTTTGGCACCGGGCTGGGTCTACCTCAGTCTCTTCAACCTCTTTCATGCACCAGACGTTTGTCCGAGTTAAGCCTACCTAGAATGAAGTGGTTGGTGTGGCTTAAGAGCATTCGTCTGTGCACGGTACCCACTCGTTAGTCCTCCACTCCTCATTTCTGGAAGTTTCAAGGGACAGCGTTATTGCATAAGCGATACAGACACGTTCTCTCACATGCTGTGCGTGTCACAGTGACTCTGGCGAATAGCGTCACAAGGATCCTTGCATGAGCGTCGTGGGATGCTTTGCTGATACATTTTGCGTTCAGATGTGCAGCGCCCATACGTAGCCTACTTGTGCTTTTGCGTGCAGGTGAAGAAAGGTAGTGAATCTAATACCAGGACCGCGCTATTTCACTACAGGTCTTCGTATATATTCATATGGTCGAGTAAACACCTAGTGTGGCAGAATGTAAGGGTGTAATGTGGGCAAAAAATATGTGGCCGTCGGATGCTGGTAGGGGCCCCTGGCACTTGCTTTTTGGTCACGCCGTGACGGATTCGTAGGTGGAAACTGTTGACCTTTTGCAGATTATTCAGGTCAACGCTCGATGAATCAGAAGTGGTCTGATTTTCTTGTTCGTTTTTAATCTGTTCCTAGCGTCTCCTCCATGTTCAGGAGCGTGATTAGGAC
>CACRXP010001080.1:38397-64825 GCA_902702965.1 Spirometra erinaceieuropaei | reverse complement strand
GTTTTGTCTTGTGTTTTGGTTTCGGCCGCATGTTAAGCAGTCGGCGAGCTACGGTCTGCACGCAGGTGCTGTGAACCCCGCTTTGTTTAGTGCTCCTTTTGTAATCCCCCGCCTTTGATGGCGAAGGCAGTGTTCTCCCAAAAAAGGGCTGCCTTGTCACACCAGACGGATACCACTCTCCACTATGAGTCACGCGCTTGAGTTAGAGAACGACCAGTGGCCTGGGTCGCCTACTTGACTGCTGTTAGTTTCGCTGTAGGACTTCCGGCGGTTGGGTAGGACAGAAGAGTAGAGCGGAGAGTAGAGACAGTCGAGTGCGGAAGAAGAAAGCGGAGGGAAGGTACGAAAGGGTAAATTGGGGGCCGACTTACCTTGTGCGGGAATGCACATACGGATACCTTCACCTAGTTTAGCCCGCCGGTCGAGGCGGTTAGCGGGGTGTGGCCGCTCGACGGAGCCTAGCTTTGGGGAGCCACATATGAGAGCTGGGTGCCAGTGAATGGACGCCATGCGTAGTCAACACCTGCAAGCAAGTGAGCGACCTATCACGACCTTCACGTGAACCCACAACTGTACACCCCTACGTCCCATAGTCTTGGTAAGGAACTAAGAACTAAACCGCTAGCTTCTTTTAAACACTGAAATTGATTCCTAGCCCCTAACTAGTATTTATTACGCCCAAGAAGTTAATGAATATTTAATGAGAATGCATCCGCCTCTGTCCTGTGAAATCTATCATTTCTGGCTGCCAAACGCGTCTTCTTTCGACTTTCAGAGGCCTTTAAGACATACCTAAGGCAGTCCCCTTTAAAAAAGACCGATGTGAATCCTGGGTGTCGGGAAACACGATAGTCAATTGCTGTTTTGGATTCTATCGATTTCTACTTTTCTCACTCCAACTTGTCTAATATGCGACCATCGCTCGTTGCAAATCGACGAAAGCTACGAGCAGCAGTGCTCGCGTCTTGCTTGCTCTTTGCGCGGAATTCGCACATGTGGTTCCCATTTGCATATTAGACAGAACCACCGAAAGCTAGTACGAGTTGTGCTCTACACGAAAGTGCGCTCAATCGCTAGGATCCATTGCGCCCACGAAAGCAGAAACGTACGTGTGCTGACGCCTAGGTAAAATTATGTCTTGCAGTACCCTGGAGCCGTAAATCTGCCATTTAGGGGTCGACCAACGGTTGTGTATCTATGAGATTTCCTTCTGCGACTGGATGCGCGTAGCCCTCCTGTAGTCTTTCCTCTTCGGTCTTATCCTCACCTTGACGCATTTTCCACTACCGTAACTTTCACCGCTACTAGAACAGTGTCATCTGCCCAGAGCGCAAGTACGCACTTTGAATAAACTCTCGATTAATTTTTAAAAAAATCTTCTCTCAAAAGTCCTCTCTTTAAAAGGTGCTTTACGGAGGTACTTGACAAATGAATGTCCACGGCCCCCGCTAGGACCTCGTAGCACGGGTGGCAAGAACGTTGGCTGTACGCAAGCCTTCCCCCTGCTCTCGTTGCCTTGAATTCCATCGATGCCGCCGGCATTTTTAAAGTTCGATCAAAATAAATTTTCCAGAGCGGTCGGAAAAAGTTAGCACCTACCATTATTTCTTGAATAATATCGACGCCCTTTCTGCCGCAAATCAAAACGATTCCCATTTCGTTTTAATTCGGGAACCGATTTCCTTATTTTCGCTTAATTGTGAGCCATGTCTGAATATGAATGCGCTACAGAATGGTCATATGAATGTCAAAATACTTCTGGTGTGGTTAACGCGGTGTTTGCGCTTTTTCTAGCAACCATATTAGCTGAAGATAAACCACAAAAAGCACCTTACCGTGTGCTCGAAGTGTAAATGGTCATTTGGTGCGAGACCTTTCCGCAGTTACTTTGAGAAAATGTGCACATGGCTAGAGAATCCTAGTGTGGTAGAGCAGAAAGGACCACCTAGTGACATCATTACTGTGTTTTCTGGCACAAAATGGATCCGATTTACAGGTTCCGACTTTTGAATAATATTAGACGTTCGTCTTTTCTGGAAGTCAAAAGCTGTCTACAGCCTGCCTTACCTGATATACGCGAACGTAAAAACAAAGGCTCGGGTTGGCTGAGGCTTATTTTGGCAAGTTGTGATTGTGTGGAGCAATATTCTCTACTAGAAAAACGCGCGGATATGCTGATGTGGTAGTGATTAGCATTAGAAAGCCCCCGGATCGAGAGAACGATGAATGCTTGCTCAAAGTGTGTGCTGTTTGCCAAAATTTCTTGAACACTTGTTCTGCGTGCGAAGGACGTTTTTGCCTGACATATAAAGCAAGTAGGTAAATTACGCAAAATCCGAGTTTATTCATTTTAAATGTCTGGATTTTAACCATCTGTGGTGGTTCCTCTGAAGCCTTTCGAGATGCTCGATGTCGGCATCCTCGCCCTTGTTTCTGCATCTCCCAGACACAAGTGTTGGTTCCTCCGAGTTGGTAGCTGACATATTTGTTGACATCTCCAGAAATTCAGTCGGCATCCTGATCTTTTCAACTGGAAAGCTTGGCAGAACGTCCGGCTCAGCTAATGCAAAAAGAGCTGACGTTGAAGTCGGCATCGGCCTCAACTTGAGGGATTTTGTTGGTTGTTTTTACGAAGTTTAAAAACAAATATTTAGACATGTACTTAGATTGCCATGCTCGGCGCTCGAGAATCTACAGTTTTTTCCGAAACACTCTTGTTCCGTCTAAGTTGGTCAGTCACGAGACCCTGTTGCTTTTCCACACAACGCGTTTCTAACTTCCACGGTCTCCTGACTCCGCCGTGTATTCTGAATTTCTGCGCGGTTTCTGGGTGCGATCTATCAGTGTGGGCTTGTTTATGCAGACACTGTTACTCTCAGAAGCTAGATCATTCTGCGAGAGCAGAAGCTTGATGTTGCAGTCGTACCTCTTGCACTAGCCACGGTTTTGCGTTGATTGTGCCTATCAACAAGTTTCAGATTCTTTCAATATCGTATTCTTGAGGGTAAATGTGCTCTGAACTTATGTTCAGCCAAGAAACCACGTCGCGCCTCATTTCGACTCCATCAGACGCTGTACTGCTCCGCATTATTGGCGCGTGATTTGGTTTATAGTCTTATCATCCTGACTGGTAAATGGTGGTCAGCCGCAAATCGCTTGTGTCTCCAGCTGCTCTTCAGGCTTTTTTTTACTTACTGACGCGGTCTACCACGTCATGTTGTAAATAATCAGTGGACTGCACAGTTGCTCTCCTTTGCTCATACCAGGTAGTAGGGTTGTTCGAGGCAACATTTTTTCTATGGTTAATGCCTCTCACACGTGTCGGTCGTTCTCTTCCTTTAGATTCAGGTTTGTGACAAGTCCGGATCTTTTTTCAAGGCGGCGACGGGAGAACAGCCTACATCTCTGTTTGCAGGAACTTAAGGGTGTTCCGGAGGACGAACAGTAAGTTCCCTGTCCTGTTAAGCCGTATATTTTCCTCTAGTACATGCTTTTTGCAAATGCCACTTCCGTTAGATTTTTGCTTTTATTTGAGTGGTCCTTGGAGCGTTTCAAAGTTCGAAGTTGTCTGATGAGTTCCGTTCGATTTCGAGTTGTGTGTTAGTAGTAAGGCCAGTTTTTTAGTATCATTGTTGTTCTTGCGTGTGCGATCATCGTCGTGCTGATAGGTTTCTGGGGGTGTGTTGATGGCGAAGGCATACATGCACGCAGGTATCGCATGTGTCCCATCGAATACTTCATGTTTTAGGCAAAATGGCATTACCGACACAGACAAGGATGACTGGAATGGCCATTCTGGAACATCTGGGGCTCGATCCCGCGACCTGTTAGTTAGAAGTCCAGCGCCTATAACCACTGAGCCAAGGGCTCGTTGTCTTGTCGGATGTAATTAGGGACGCTCATCGATCGTGTTACGGAACTCACTCGTCTAGGTGTATCTTGGGGCTCTCTCTCGAGCCCAACAGCCGATCACAACCGACAAGACAACGAGCCCGTCGCTTAGTGGTTAGAGACGCTGGACTTCTAACCAACAAGTCGCGGACTAAGCCCCAGGTGTTTCACACTTCGGGGTTGGATATGACTAATTGACGACGGCCAATTAGCCAGAAATGGCCCTTCCAGTTTCCCTTGTTCCTGTTGGTAATCTTATTCTGCCCATATCACTCGCCTCTGTGCGGTTTCTGGTTAGGCTAGAGAGAGAGCCCGTAAGGCACAATGGGACGAGTGAGTTCCATAGAAACGATCGGTGAGCGTCCCTCTGCCACTCCATATTTTGTCAGCAGATATGACAGGGGCTAAGAGACCCATTGTGGGCAGTTCGTTCTTTAGTCAGCTCATGTTAATAAAAGTCGCGTATCCTATAAATAAGGCGTATTCTAGCTAGACTGACGGACCTCGGTCTGTCCTACTTACCTTCGTATAAGCGGTGCTACACGCGTGTATTTTTCATTCAAAACACGCACACCAATTCAATGCGCCCCGATTGAGCATTTCAGGTGCCAATGCGGCCGACGTTCTGTTTTCGCGTTATAGATGTGGCCGCCGTTTTAGGTGGTCGGAGCTTCACAACTTTAAGACAACGTCCGTAATCCGACGCAAATTTTTATTCTTTAGCTTATAACATAGACTTTATGCAATGGATATGGCGTGCGCCTTCTTTATTTATCAATTGGTCGTCACCACAGTTTACCAAGTATCTTTATATACTATCAAAACAATTCGATCCACTTTAAATCAAAGCAACTGATCAGAATGTAGTATAACACTTCAAATGAAGGCAACGTTTCTAGTGCAGATGCGCTCGTCCGTTACCCAAAGCTCGTCATTGTTACGTTATTTGACTATGACAGATAGTTAATTGCGTTGATCTACAAAAGGTCAAACGAAGGAACTAGTATTTAAAAACCATTTTTAGCTATCAGCGAAAGCGCATATTGGTGGATTCGTTGCCCCATGTAATATGAGTCCCTTTCACTCTTTCCACGACCAAATTAAACTTTAGTGTAAGTTTGCTTACCTCGGACGTATTTTTGTACGATCGGTCCAAGGGACCGTCCAAAGCTTTTTAAATCCTTGGTCTGGTTTATTTCGACTCAGTACGTTGCATTTCAAACTTTTTTTTGCTCTCGAAGGTACTTTTGTGAGATCTACCTGGACAATGTGCTTCACGCGCGGACCACAGTGAAAACCATGAAGGAAATGCTTGTCTGGGGAGAGGAGTTCGATTTCAGGTACGCGTCCGTCCAAATAGACTTGTCGGGACAGGACTTATAGTCATCAAAAAATTAGCTATGATTGCCACGAAGTGGTTTGGTTTTTGGTTTATTCGGGATGTCTACCATTTCACATTAATTAAGGCTACTACCTAGAGTTGAGTAGGTAATGAATTTGGTTTCATTTGATGTCCGGTTCAGGAGAGATTGCCATGATGGTAACTTTCTAACTCAAGCAGGGCTTTGGCAGTACCGTTTAACGCCTGTTTTGGAAACGAATTGCACTTTTCAGAGTAGCCTTCACTGCAAAGATTCTTGACCTCCTTCAGAATTGTAGAAATTGTCGGCAAGTGAATTTTATTGCTGCTGCCTAAACATCAGGTTATTTTAGGGAAGAGCAACTTAAACGCTTGCTGTCCACACCGCCCTTTCAGGAGCTGAGTCGTGCTCAGATGCACCCAGCTGTTCGGTTGGGCAAACTAACGGCATCGGCGCATCTGGGTGTTTGCTGAGTTTTCGAGCGAATACCATTAACACTGAATGGGATTGTAGATCCCGCCGAACTTTGGACTGTTTGCTTGAATTGTTCGGTTGTTACATATAAATGTTGCTTTTGAACTTACTTCTTAAATTGGCTCCGCTTCAACACTCTTATCTGGTCCACCTGCGTGCTTTATGTATTACAGTCAATGTAACCTCAAGGCAATTAATATGCCTCCTGAAGTCTTAGGGTCACTGACAAGATGACTTCGAATTAACGCTAATTAAGCAGTCCAGTAAAAAGTCGGCTGCTTATGACTTTCGATGGGACATCCCCAACCATAAAGACTGTTTGCCATGAATAGTTTGCATGGAATGCCGGACTTTCTTATGTCCCTCGGTTACGCCTCTCTCATTCTTCTACCACCACCTCTGTTGGTCTTTAGCTTACTTCCAGATATCACAGACGTGAATATCCTCCTTTGGCTTGTGAAGGCTGCCACCACTGCGGAGGAAGAATGCGCGGTCGTTTCTTTCAGCGAACGCAGTCTCCGACGCGCCAGTCTGACTCGGACAGGTGATTTAGAGGGGGCCAACCACCGCTTTCAGTCTCAACAATTCGAGCTGGACACACATCGTATCTCTATCACGCAGGCGGACTCCTGGGCCTCGGTCCTGATGGACACCTCATGCTCCTCTCTGGATGCAATGCAACAGTATGCCTCCAAAAGCCAGTCAAAACAGAACGACACCTCTCTGGTGTCATCCTCCTCCGGTGATTCCCGACACAGACGGAAGGGGCGCTTTGGTGCCAGTCGAAGCAAAAAGAAACTCACTCGTTTCTGCTTACTTGGTAAGCCCCTCGGTCCCTAACTCGCCCCGCTTTGGTTCCATGTTTTCAAAAAATCGCATTCTACTCAGGGTAGTCAAAAAAGTCATTAATAGACTCATGAACTCTAAATTGCTGTTACCGAAACTATGGACAAAATGCCGGTCTGATCATTTCTGATGAGCCGAAGACAACGCTGACAAGAGCTATGAGAACAATTAAGCAACTGGATGGAAAATGGGTCATAAATCGAACAAAATGACCGTCGACTGAAGGTTGGCGGTTATTGTCGACTCGCTATTTACCTCGATCCATTCGGTCTTCAACCTCCAAAATTCAGAAGGTTACTTTAGTCACAGATCATTGCTTGGTCTGTTATTTTAAGATGTGCCATTTTAATAGGCTTTTTGGTACAGTAGACTAAAACTCTTTGTGCGAATACAACATTAACTCTTATTGGATGATGGAGATCGTAAGTACGAAATAGGAGGGGATAACAATATTAGATGCGAGGTATAAGTTGGTAACGACCACAGGGACGCACGCGACGACTAGTACTGGCTGAGGTTGGAGTTGGGTCAGTAGGCGGATACTCGGGGTTGCCGGACGTCAACGGAGGAGGTGAAATTGTGGGAAGCACCATGGAGGGCGTAGAGGGCTGGCTTGCTGGAGATGGAGAAGGGGAGCTGCTATGACTCATCTTACATTGACAGCGCTTCAATGTGACCGCTAAAGGCATTCGCAAAAGGCTTGGCAGTATCATCAGAGTGCTGAATGATCCCTCACAGGGGTATTGTGGTAGCTTGCGAACGCCAAGGGCGCGGACAAACACAAGGAGTTAGAGTTAATATATGACTTACTTGCTGGATTTCGTGGAGTGATGACTCCAAGAACGGCCATTGTTTGGTTCCGGACATGCCTATTGGCATGCGCATAACTTAAGTCGTAGAGCGATCCAGAACAGTTTCCAGGAATCCGTAAGATAATGTCACAGATGAGATCGTCGACGAAGCACACCAGAGCAGGGTTGGCGGCGGTATGGGGTAGATGCGAACTCCAATTATTGGGATCCCCAGTGGCCCAGAGGGAGGTCGTGGGTTGGCGATGGAAACGTTGGATGAGCGATGGTATATTGTCTTGAGAATGCGGGAACATTCGAAGAGGTAAGGAAGGTTATGGAAAAGTCTTGAATCGAATTTTTGATTTCGGTCTCTAAGGACAGTTAAGTAATATCCAATGCTCCAGAAATACGCGAGAACCAGTATTTGCAGTTGGCCATCGCACAACACATTTAGTCTCATTTAGCATACAACTGCTACCAGGGAATGTTGGCAAAGGGCCTACGAGGTAAGTACGGATGTGTGTAAAACATTCGGCTTGGGAAAGGCAATCAGCAACCTGACTAGGATCACCTTTAGGAAGGCGTTTATTGGTGATGAATTATGAAATAAAATCGCGATAACGGGCCTCGCAGGGAGGGTACTCGTCAGAGGGGGTGAAGCATACATAAGTAAGAGGCTTATGTTCAGTGTAAATCCCAAATCCCCGCCTGCGGCAACTTTGCTAAGATACAGGGTGACGAAGCGGCTGACATGCATTTCAGTGCCCAAAGTTCTACTGTGAGTTTGCGCTGGTGCCGACTATGCGGAATAGTAGATAAAGGGTCGGATATTCGTTCGAACCTGTTGCTAGGGTTCAGTTCCCATTACAAAATTGAATATGTTAGATTAAGGTTTGCAATGGACAGTCACATTCACAAGAATCCTTCTGACACGAAGAAAGGCGTCCATATCAGTGTCAGGAAAAAAGAAAACTAATAGTTATTGACACGTAGGAGTTCAGTCGAGTGCTGTTGGTAACTAAACACCGGCAAAATCTGACAAGGCTTAAGAACTGTGCAGTTGTCAGAGAGATGTGAGAGAAGGAAACTCACAAATGATCGAAACTTTGGCAGTTTTGGGCCAACAACCGAAAGACTCCACGCGGTAGTCGAAGTACAGATGTGATGGACTTCAAAAATTAAGCTGAATTGGACCAGTCGCTCTAAGGTGAGACTCGAGTGTTGGAGAGATTCACGGTATCTGCAACTTGCAGCCAGATAATCGTGGATATAATCAGAAAAGGTGGCCATATTTGGAATACTTTCTGAGACATGGGTGATTTCATACAGGGACTTTCGCAAACCAGTGTTAGAAATGGCAACCGCGCCGGCCAGGTATGACGAAGAATCATGGAGATGAGGGTGTGCGTACCTTTCGACAAGAGTGTGTTTACTAAAATGTTGATAATCGCACACGGGTGCCAGGCATGGAAAGACATTCGGCAAACCACGTACGGGGAGCAGCTCGTGGACTAGTGGAACACGATATAATGTCCAGCTTCATTATGTGGCTGAATTTATCTTTTGCGATGACTGACTTACCTGCACCTAAATAATAAGGACGACCAAAATGACGAACCATTTCACAAGCTGGCCAAACGGTGATAGCCCGCTGATTGATGGGCTTTCGAAAGCAAATGGTAATGGGAAATGTGCAGAAAGAATGTGTGCAAACGAATACCGCAAATCAAGGTCTGAAGCTAGGGATGGTTAACTGAACGTTTTAGTGGACGTATTATTAACTATTTGGAGAGAAAATGAAACCTTGGGTGACTTATGGTTAGGTGGAAATGTCGAAATTAGACTGATGGCACAGCCAGTGTCAATAAGGAACTTGTAACACATATTCCTGTCGAAGTTGTGGAAAAAGTGTTCGGTGGACCGAGTTCATCACTGTTACTGATCGGTAGGCGTGTATTCTAATGGACGTTGGAACCATAGGTATGGCGGTGCCAACAGAAACCGCCAGCCGTGAGCGAACCTGAAGTTGCAGCGGGAGATCTTGGACGGCGCGTTGTTGAAGGCCTTCGACACCGAGGACCACAGTTTTGGAAAAAGAAGCTTAAACAATGTAGCATCTAAGTTTTGTTCGTCTGCCAGTCACTCAAGACGCCCAAGAAGCTACCTAAGCTTCTTGTCCCCAAGATCTTCGTCGGCAATTAAAACGCTGCGAAGGTTTTTAGATTAGTAGGACGGTGCAAGTGATGAGGACTGCCTCTAGAGTTGTACGTGGACATCAGCTGGCGGGCTGCCAATAATGGTGATGTCCATTGGCAGTGTGGCCACAGCATTGTGGAATTTTGTTTTCTTCCAAATGACCCCCCGCAAGGCCAAACTAGATTCCATTTTATTGACCCACGCATTTGGAAGGTCGGAAATAGGTCGACTAGTAGCTTCACTGTTTGTGACTACGCGATGTCCATCCGAGGTCAGCCAGTTATGGCAGGTAACTGGGACGTTGTCACCGTGACTTGCGAGTGGCCCTGGTATTGCTGGGATAGGGGTTAGGGCAACGTAGGTGACAAATTAGATATGACCAAAAGAAATACGAGCAATGGAGTGTAGGCGGGATTAAACCTAAGCCAACTTCGTCAAGTCTATAGTGAAAAGAGACAGGCGCAGTGAAGGGGATTAAATCGTCATTGTAGAATGTGCGCTGGCCTACCCTCCAATGAGAAGGGTCAATATCCCGAAGCCGTTTACGGCAGCGGTATATGAAAGGATGCATGAGTCGCGACGTGATGGCATGCGTGGAGTTTTGCTGTTCTATGTTGAGTTATTTTAACTGGCATCGTTAGTACACTGTAGCAAAACATTTTCGCCGACACACCACCGATTGCTTTTCCTCTACCTTACTTTAGCATCTATTTCATCTGGGAGTCCATGAAATAGGTTCTTCAGGTTCAGGTCAAATGAACCCAGTACACCTCACCGTTGTTCCCTACCAGACCACCCGATTTATCCCAGTGAGAAAGTCTGCCGATGCACACAGAGGAACGTTTCCACGTCCCCTTATTATTGTTGGCTAGCTTTGGGCGGCCATGAACGCATTTTGACAGCGAAAAATAACAACACTGAGTAATTCCAGAACGCCAAGCCATTTATTACTAGCATTACTGTCACATTGAGTTTTTTCTTCCTCTTAATCCCTTTCCATCCCTCTTCCTCACCCCTACGCCGGCGTTCTCAATAAAAACATTAACTACGTGTAGTTTCAAATTAAACCAACTATGTCATTCTTGCGTCTTCCAGCCAAATTTGTGATTCCTACTCGGAACATCAACAATCTGACGGATACTGAGGCCTGGTACTCATGCGAAGCATCAAGCCATGGCTCCAATGGCAACCTCTTTCCAGAGGGAGCCAACCGCGATTGCGAGTCTTACAGCAGTCCCACTTCGGGAGTGAAGCGGCTGAGTCTCAAGTCGGGACGTCTGAAGTGGGTGAGTCAGAAGGCGCGTCTTCGCATAAAAGCCTGCTACAGCAGTCTTACCGTCCTACCTGTCTGTGGCTACTCTCCGCTGCAAGAGTGTCTATCAGTTCTGGAAACCCCGCTAGCCGACAGCACGCGAACACAGCGCGACCTCAACCCCCGGCGGCGTGGACAAGTCGGCGAGAACAGGACAAACTGCATTGATCTTTTGCGACATCTGGAGCCCTGGCTGAGTGCCAAGTCGAAAGCAACTCTTGCGCAGTCCTTGCTAGCAATGCACAAGCTTCGTCGACAGGTCCCCGTCTTCCTCTCCTCGTTGGTGCTTGCAGAGGTCCGCCAGCAAGGTGACGCTACTTCTTTGTGCACTCTTTGCCATGATATATTGAAAACTAGGACATTTTAAAGCGAACTATGGGGACATGCGGAGCTTGTTTAGCCGAAAAGCGTCTTCTCTGTCAGCTGAAATCGAAGCTCCAGCGTCTAGTTGCAGTTGCTCGTCTTCTCAGCTGTGACTGGTAGGCCAGCAAACAGAGCGGGTCAGCCGAAACTTTTTCGTGTTGCTTCGCCAGGGAGTCGTATTTCGGCCCTAACAACTTTTCTGTTGGGACTGTGAGACAAAAATCATTAGCATGGAAGATAGAAAATTCTGCTTGATAAGCCAGGCTCTTTATATCGTCAGTGGTTTATAATTAAGTAAACAATTTTATTAAGATTGATGTTGGAAAGTGGGGAATTGGAGCAGCCAGTAAACGTCCACAGCGTCTTTTGTGTTTGCGTACACCCACTCAGCAGTATGCACTGCGTAATGAATGTACCGTCCTCCGCCGTAATTTCTATAATCTTTACTTTTTACAAAATAATATAAGCTAGATACAAATTTATTCGAAAAGCACCCATTTTTTCCCAGCAACTTGCCATTTTACCGTCCGAAGAGTCCTTCCATACTCTCCGAGCGTACTCCTTCGTAATGTTATCCCATTTATTGAAAGATGAAAGCTTTACATTCTCTACATTCAGTTACGCTATACAAAGGAGGCAGCGGGATATCGACGACAACTTACACGACCATAAGCTTGAAATGCATTTTCATCAAGGATATGGAGAGGATCATGGGGAGTGAATTGATGCAATTCCTGGAAGTTTACGGTTTACTATCAAACCGCCAACGTGGGTTCCAGAAAGGAAGATCCTGCGCGACAAACTTGCTGCTATCCGGAATTGTGAGATTATTTACTTCAGAGCTGGATCCGAGCTCTTTACGACAGGCACGCGGGTTAAATAGCTTTTATTGACTTCCAGAAGGCGTTCGGGTCTATGCCACACCATAAACTGTTACATAAACTGAAAAAATTGGCATCAGAGACAAATCTCTAAACGCATCAAAAAATTCCTTTTGGGTCAACAGCAGGTTTTGCGCATCGGTCAAGGGAAATCAGATCCTGCTGTGGTCCAGAGTGATACTCCCCAGGGTTCAGCACTGTGACCCACTTTTTTTCCGATATACATGGACGATTACGCAAGAGCCTTTGACTAAATAGCACCAATTTTTGCCGACGACATGAAGACGTGGAGTGTGATTCGGGACCCTGCCGACAAAGACAGACTGCAGATGGACCTAAATCGGTTGAAAGGGTCGTCAAATCGTTGTCTCCTGCGCTTCAACGTTGGTAGGTGTGGCATACTTCGCCTAGGCAACACAGCCAGATCCGCCAGCACGAGAGACTAAATTCTGAGCGGTGCAGCCTTACAAGAGGTCGAAGAGGCCTCGGTGTACTGACGACGAACTCCCTAAAACCATCCGCTCATTGTTCAGGAGTGGCAAAAGCCGCGATGTCCGTACTGTACGCCAATAAGCGTGCGTTTATGGATTTTGACGAAAACGCTTTCTCAAGGACACCAGGAACTCGAAATACGGGCCAACTTCTTCCCTCATTGGGTGGTTGATGATTATGATAAATTAACAAATTCGGCTGTTCTGGCGGAAAGTGTTTAGATATTTAGACAAAAACTTGATAACATTTTATATGCTGGCCATCTATTTACTTGATAAGAACTGGTAAGATTTACCATATATATTCGTACACATGTGCACGTTTTTGGTCTTTGTCTGCATATAAGGCTTTTAATGGCTCTGCCTATCTCCCTTATATAAACTGAGTTATAACATTCGTGCGGCCGCACTTGGAATACGGCATACAAGCCTGGAGACCATGGGCGGTTCAAGATCAAAATGCCTCGAAAGAGTTCAGAGCAGAGCCACAAAGATAGTTAGGGGTCAATGCTCCTTCCATTATACTAACCGCCTAATAAATCTTAGCCTCTTCAACCTGAGTTATGAGCAACTTCGCGGAGATCTCTTGCAAGCATTCCGCATAACGAAGGGATTGGACTGCAGCCTGGCCTTTGAGGATTTTTTAGAATTCGCTACCACGACCAACCTCCAAGGTCACACGTTAAAACTGCACACTTAGCAGGCAAGGCTGGATGTACGGAAGTTCTCCTTCTCTGTTCGAGTGGTCAAGCCATGGAATGCCCTCCCTGCAGGTGTTGTGATGTCACCATCAACACAACATTTTAGAAAGAACCTCGGCATATTTATGTCCCGAAATTACCAAGGGAGATGAGAGATCGAGCTCATCCCCCGAGACTTACTCCCATTTTGGGCTCGTTTGAATTGCTTCAGCCCAAATAATTCCTCTGTACTCCACACCCAGTCTTGTGTTGTAACTAGGGTACTCGGAGGCTTACTCCCTTTCCCCTCAATCAACGCCAGAAATTATACTGTGAGAAACCTCGGGTTTTCTGAAACTCCATGGAAAAAGTCAAGGATGCGAGCCAAATGAACGTGCAGTTCAAAGCGTTGGTCTGCGACCGGCTGCAAAGCGCCTCCTTAAGTATTTTTGAGTTCATTTTTGGCATAATGCCTTGGTGGCCCACGTTGTTGGTGCTTTACAATGCCATGACTGCCTCTATCAGGATGTGAAAGTACGACAAACCACTGAAGCATTTTAAGGTGCACGTTTCTGGGACCGTTGCTCCCACAAAGGAGAACTGCCCGTCATGAGTTAGAGTTGTCATTTCAAGCTACACATTAACTTTCGCGGGATATTTTTACGACTTTATGATCGCATATGGTCTTTAATTGGACCAGATAAGAAAATCATATACACCGACTTTGATAAGGTTTCGGCAGTTGGCTTATTACCCAAAAAATCGTGGTTCATTAAGCCATCCTCTTGAACCAGAACAACAAATTCTGCATACATTGACGATTAAATTAAATAATCTTCTTCAAGCGAATCATACAGTGGTGGAATACGATAACGCTCTTCTTTGACGTCGAATGCAACCTTCCATAAAATACCGTCTTCAGCATGCCTATTTTCGAGTGCTCTCCCCAAACGATGCTCTTGGATCTTCCCCAAACATTTATTGTCTTGATTCGGAACTCTCACTTGCTGTCCTTGGACGTCCTCTTCTCACCTTTTCGTGCAATTTGTAATGGGTGAAGGCAGTTGCGCACGTGAAGTTGATCAAAAACGGTCGTTGTCCTTGCTTCACGGCAAATGAAACAGTTATTTGTAAAAAAAGTGTCATTCGATTTTAGGTCAAAACAGTATTTCTCAGGACTATCGACAAGTCGTCCCTAAATAATTAATTTAAGGTATCTAGTAATTATATCAGCTAAGCCGTGAAAACTATTTGCTTCAATAGGCCGCATTTATCTAGCAGCACCCTGTACTTGCAATTCTTGATTTTGTACCGCTGGGTTAAATTTGATCAACCTAACATTTCCTGTGACCTTGGTTCTTTCGAAATGTTGTGGTCAAAAAGTCCGCATCAAATCGTGCTTCAAGTGTTCTGAGTCGTACGGATGATTCATTTATTTACTCTGACTGTGCACAAATACGAAGAAGTTCAACTGCCAAAGTAAACTTTTGGAAATCTTCTGTATCCTTGGCGCACCGGACAAGATAAGCCCTCAGAATGTCGCTTGGATTCATTCGCAACTACGATTCTTTGGCCACACTCGGTTGGGGTTCACATTGAAGCTTGCCCAAAGTTAGATGGATTGTTCGCTCACACGACTTATCTAAATGGAGTGCTTTGCAGTCAATAATAGGCTAACCAGCTAGTCTGCTGGTTAATTTTTTTACATTGTTATGTCCTCTTTGTGATGCACGAGTACCTCACGTAATTGGTTGTAAGTGTTTTTTGCCTGAGTCCTCGTGCGCTTTACCGGCTGTGTGAATTTCCCCTTCATCTGCGTCCGCAAAACGCCTGAATAACTTTTGGATCGGTCGTTAGAGGGGTAAATCACACGGACAGGACTTGGGAAAGGGGGTGAGACGCCTGGGCAGCGACCTCGCTGCATTTCATTCCCAGTGAGCCCGATTCAGTTTTGGTACTAGCACATGATTAACGTGAGGGAGTTTGTAAAAAGATAAATCGGAAAGTTGTGCTTTGAGCAGTCAGAAATGTTTCATTAACTCATACAACACATAGCCGAGGCTTCACGTTCACTTTCGATGCGCCTTCCTTATCAAAGCAGCACTAGGAAATCTGTTACTGGACGTTGTCTTTCTAAACATATGAATCAAGTTGCAAAATTACCGTTGTCTGGTAGATGGACTGCTTTTGAATCCTAATGAAACAGGATTTAAACTAGGCGGAAATTTCAGTTGAAATATAAGTTATTGGTTAGAACCTCGGAGGACAGCAGCCTTCCTTTCCCTTTTAAGAATGTTGGAACTGCTACCGGAATCATGATTTTGGCCTACAGCTCAAGCTCCCCCTCACACGTTGCTTTAGTTGCATACTGAGTCTTCGGCCAACTGACAGGTTAACTTGGACCCCGCAGTCGGCCAGTGTTGTGTGTGTGTGTGTGTGTGTGTGTGTGGAGTGGTCGGCTGGTGGCCTGAAACTCAGGCTGAAATGGCTCCTTCTTAATGTGGCCTTTATGGCACTCCCATTACGTGGGATCCCGCCCGGGCGTGGGCGGCACGCCTAGGCGTGGCTTCGGCCGTGCAAGCCTCTAGTCTCTGTTTATTGTTGGTCAAAAACCTGGTTATTTGTTGTGTGGACCAGGGGGTGTGGGGTGGAAAGCCAAGGTGCGGGCTCGACCGTGCCCTCCGCCTGCGCCCTCCCCCATCTCCGGTCTTTTTGGCTCTGTTTTGACACTGGGTCCAGGTGGGGGAGGAGAGGAGAATGTGGTAGATGCAGCGCAAGTCTACTCTCAATATAAATTCCGCGCAAGTCACCGTCCCTGTTCCCACCATACTATGGAGCACATGATGGGCATCGTCGAAATCGACAGACTGTCACGGGTTACTTGCGCGAGTGGTTAGTCGTCAGGTCGGGGAGTGTACCTAAATTATGCACTCTGTTCAACCTGCATCTCCTGCATCTACAATGCTGTGGAGCACACGATGGATATCGTTGAAACCGACGGTCGAACTCTCAGGTCTTCGGCAGTTAGATTAGGTCTTTAAGTGGCAATTATCGACGTTTTTCTCTCAGTCGGTTAGAATCGAAGTTCCAAGCAAAATGTTTTTTGTGCTTTTTGTGGTTGAGACTGCATATGTGTGCTTTTTGTCCCTGCTTATGACTGACTTTTATTTCCTTAACAAGCCCCAGAAATTTCAGTTGATATTTCATTTATACTATGTCCTCTCTTCAAAATTGGCAACCGACAGATAACCCAAATATGGTACTTCGGAGTAACAGCCTTGCCACAAAAGCCATTGAACTGTATTTGCGCCAGACGGGTGGACCCTACCTGCACGCTGCTCTGGACGAAGTCGTGGGGACCATTTTGGCCTCTACAAAGACCTCGGCGACCTCAACTGACGTGGTGGCCCCGATGTGTGAGAAACGTGGCTCTCTCGGTAGGCGGACATCCGCCAGCCCACTCCCGTCGTCCCACGCCTTTGTTCCAGGCAAGGAGAGCGATCTGGTTGACTTCGAGGTGGATCCAACTCGCGTTACCAACTCCTCTCAGCTGCTGCGAAATCAAAGCAACCTGCTGCGCATTGTTTACCAGGTGTGGCAGAAAATCCAGGGGACTATCAGCGTCTTTCCTCTGTAAGTTAACTCTGGTCTGTTTAAATTGAACTGATGGATATTGTAAACAAGTCAGGGCACCACAGAAACGGCAGCAAAGCTCGGTGTACGTGGTTATATTCGTGCTAGCTCGTTTTTATGCTTTTCTGATTTTACCTGGTGTAAATGACGCCTCTGGATAGAGACCAGACGAGACCGATTACCTCTTTTGTGTCTTAGAATTTCGTACGAGTGGAAAAAACTTGGAAGATCTACCGCCTACTTCTGTAACGAAGATACTCGATTCTTTTGAGTGCATGTGTCCTCAATTTTCATCCCTGTGTGGAGGGCATAACGCGTCCTCTTAAGGAATATCGAAAAAATCCCGAAGTATTTATGAATACAAAAATTTCAGAATAAACGGTGGATGAAAGCTGCAGCTTTGTCCCCATTTTGTACAAAATAAGAACACCTTTGTCAAAGCCTTCTTCCGGCAGCAATTTCAGCAAGTCATCTGACAGGTCCCTATTAGTTCTGATCGAATTTTTAACATGCCTCATGTGGGGTCTTTTCCACCAATTCACTTGAGTAATATTTAAACATGATGGCATGCCGTCCATTCTACTGATAATTATCCAGCATTAAGTTTCTTCGAGGGGTGATCGGCTTACTTTAGATAGGCTTTGGTCTCTTTAAACTACAGACGGAGCCACAAGCGAATGCTCACTTGGGAAATTTGCAGATGTAAGGCCTGGATGACATTTAAAGGGCAAAATAACGGGAAATGCAACATTGGGACAGGCGACATGTCTGATTTTTCGCGCGTTATAATGCCTGGCAGCGTGTTCATATTACTGGAGTCGTAGGCTCTAAAGCGCACATATGCCTTTCTCCCCAGCACATGCCACACTGGGAATCATGCTATCACATGCGCACATTCACCTCCAGGCGCCCAAAAACTCAATTAACATCCAACAAAGTAGCTGAGTTAACACTGGTCCTAACATGAGACGCGCTTAGGCGTTAGCGTCCACTCACCATCGTGAAGAGATGCGTGTGTCTACCCAGGACTGGCTATGCGTCGGGGGCTCAGATCATCATCAGGCCTTTGCCAAAGGTAATCGTTGGTAATGATTGAATATGTAGGTTCATGTTGCGATTATTACAATATGACTACTTATTTGATTTTGGCACGTGTGTTATATTGGGGCTAGGTTTCTAGCTAAGTCGGAGAACATCATTAAATCTAGGTTGAGGGTGGGTTAACTGCTGGGTTCAGTGAAGGGTTTAGGATTTGGGTTAAGGTTGGTGTTAGGGCCAAGTCTGCCCGAAGTATTCCACCTTGTGGAACCTAGCCTTCCTTAAGCAGCAATTTTTGATTATGTTCCGCCAGTCTCTACGCATCTACTTCGCATTTTTCAAATTACGCTGTCTGTTCGGGCACCTCGTTGGAGTAATAAACCCAACATTTGACAGAAACGCGAGTTCACTCAATGCCTTCCGCAGATTCCATCAGTTTTCGCCTCCGTCCTTTCTCTACTGACACAACAAATATAAGTATCCTTCCGGTATTTCAAGAGTCCTTGTGCTCTATTTTCTCAGTGCGTTAACATATCCAATCCCTCCCTAAAACCCCTCTACTGGCGTCTTACTCCTTCTAAAAGGACTCATACTCATAAATTATAGTGATAAGAGTATGACCACTTTATTATAATATTGTCAAGCGCCCAGAGTGCAGACTGCTGTCCTCATGTTGATTCCATGGGTTTAAACGGTGTCGGTCAAGGACCTTGTCTTGGCGGTTAATCGGCGAATAGACCAGATGTTTTCATTGGGGAGGAGGAACTATTCATTGATCTCATTAATCTATCGTGACCAGACAAGTAATTTCGACCCCAGAACCACGGGTGATCGCCACTGTGTATGACAAATTATTTTCCATTCCAATCGGACAACGCGCGCTCATTTTTCCAGAGAAACACGCCAGCACCACAACGTTATTCGTGTATTCAAGGTTCATATGCGCAGTCAACAACTTACTCTTACGGCTGAATGGTCTGCCAGGGCGTGCTGAAGAGTCTAGTCTGTCACACAAATAGACAGAGCTGGTGGGAGGACATAGATCTGATAGACGCTCACCGTCTTCCTTTTTAACACGGAGTTTACATCTTATTCATTGACAGTAGTTTTAATCAATCAATGTAACCCCAGTGATACGCTGCCGCACATGATCAGCCACAGAGAATACCAGTGGAGTCAAATACACTAGAAGACATAAATAAACATGCGATGATGTACTGTTAATAATGGTGGCAGCATTCCAGGGACCGGCACAACATGAAAAAATGATCGACACAGTCGCGTTCTTGCAAGAATCTTCGCCGATTCCTCGTTGTTCCTGCTACAAACTGGTAACTGCGGCGATTGGAGATCCCATCAAGTAGGCCTCTGCTGAGGTGGTCGTTACACGATGGTCGACCGCCTCCCTTGAAGTTTCATTTAAGGACAGCGTTTCTACAGTTTGCCTCTAAAGTCGTTTTCAGTTGCTTGGTGGTATTGCTGGTGTTCTTCGTTTTGAAACAGCTCCCTCCTGCGTAGATGGTAGTTCGCTGTCACAATTATTTTCGGGCGACACGGCACACTTACCCTTTACGGTCTTTCAGGAAACAGAGTTTGCTGAATTCAGATGTGGAAGCAAATTCTCTTTCCATCCAAAGGCCTGGCATGCTATGGATACCAACGCCGCGCCCTAATTATCTCCTAATGCACAGGCAGACCAATTATAAATCTGACTCATTCTCAAACTAACGCATAACTTTCAGTTATCACAGTTCCAGGAGACCCGTCCGACATATCCCGTGACTTTAATCCAGTAGGCATTGGGGTCATACTATACAGAGCGCGTTACCTCAAGACGCAAGGTCCTGGATCTTGGAATGTCAGGAAGACGATATGCCTTTGCATTATTAGCTGTTCAGATTGCAGCATGGACGCAGTATGCGATCCCATTCAGGGAACAAAAACCAGGCCTGTGTGTAATACGGGTTTTATGGGTGGGGCTGAACGACGGAAAGGAGAGCGCGATAAATGCTGAGGTGGCATATTGCGTACTCGCGCCAAATCTCTCTACGGCAATTTGCAAAAGAGCACACGTACCAGGAAGCCGATCCTCGAAGAATGATGAGGGTGTCAGGATATCTGGCAGTGCAAGATAAAGTTGGGCACTTTTTCACAGTTCTTTCGGCTTGTTTTCACGAACGAAGTAGATTACACTTCATCTAACTGCAAGAGCGCAGAAGGGTCAATTTAAAAAGGGCGAGAAGGCAATATGCCACGAGGACCTGGTTTTTGTTTTCTGAGTCGGGTCGCATACTGCGCCCCTGCCCAGGTTGCTTCACAACGGTCTAATCTTTGTGGTGATGTGTGGTGGTTCTACAAAGCTAGGCTTCCGGAATCAGAAGTTGGACAGTCTTTACTGCGGCACAGGAACACATAAGTGGCTCAGTTGGCAGTCACAGCGGCTGACCTCACCAGTCGTTGACACTAATAACCCCGGTGTGAAATACGTGTATGCACTGTCGCCAAGCCGGTGCCGAGCCACTTGCCGTGCTAGAGTTTAGTTGACAAGGAGCGTTAGAAGATGGCATGAGTATACGACCGCGCTGGTGGCCACAACAGCAGACTGTCCTAAGGTGGCACCTCTCGCAAATTACGTTGAGAAATTCCTTCGCGGCTTCACGCCTCATCGGCCACTGTTTCCAGTCTCATCACTAATCAAGCGAAAGGCTAGGCCAGGTCACTGACGCCTGCGAGGGAATAACGAGGTATTTCACAGCATTCCACACCAAAATACCTCGGAGCTCTTGAAAGCACCACGAGGCGGTTGTCTGACATTGACTTGCCATTGGAGCTTAGTGGCTGGGAGGAAGGGGCTGCGCAAGTCTTTCTCACTATGAACAACTTCACACACTCTCTATGGGATCCACTATTGTCGTTGTCGATCGAGGCAATCCAACTCTCATAGTGGTTCAACTGTTGTCAGCTTATAGCATACCTTTGTTTTCCTTCGAGACAAGGATCAGGCCGCATTAGCCCCCCAATATGGTCCTTTTTGCTCCCCTGCATCTGTCCGCCTCGAGACTTCTTCGTCGAAGCATTCATGACGTGAAGTTAGGTGCCAGCTCAAGCGTACCCTGCGTAAACGAACTACTTAGCACTGTAAGTAATTGTGCCCACATCAATCTCCGACATTTTTTGACTTTTTGCTGGTGTCTGAACGCGGTGAACGTTGTTCGGTTGGCTTATAATCTCAACAGTAGACAATCTTCTCCGACCATATCAGCTCGACCGAAGGGCTTCGAACACGCGGCGACTTAGGGATGTCCTCATTTAATGGTGATTATTCTTTTCTTGCCTTTTCAGATGTTGAATGCAATCAAAGTCCTCATGATCATTCTGTACGCACAGCCAGCTTTGTCTCCTGAACTTATTGATCCAGCTTCACAGAGGTTGATTTTTGTCACACATGATCCTACCAAGTCTGATTGAAAATTTTAGAAGCATTTTGGGACGATATATGGCCCGAGAGTATGCATCCCAAATAATACAGGTAGTCTTGAGCCAAATTCCAGGGCGGTTAGAGCTGGGTTTAGGGTTCGGAGGGTCATGATTGGTCTTAAGGTCATGGTCAAAGTTATAGCTAGGATGCGGGAACAGGCACTCCCCAGAACTTAGCGCAAAGCCACTTGTATTAGGGGGGGTCATTATTCCCTAGTTGAATCCAATGTCATTTACAGTAATAACGAAACGCCCACTTATTCCCTCTGTTAGTTATTTGCGTTCGGTCCATGCTCGTGGATGAGATCTTATTTCTCTTAATCACAGTGAACTACGACGCACCTTCTATGCCATTCGCCGCTCAATGGTTCCACCCGCCTCTGCCGGAGGAAGCGGTCAATCAGGAAGGCATTTTTCAAGGTTTTCGTCAACTGACAGTGAACGACAGATGCAGGGTGCGAAGGAGCTCTTTGAGCACGTAATATCTGCTTGTGTTTTCCTGCGTTTCGTCTGTCCTGCCATCTTATCACCTTCCCTCTTTGGCCTCACCGATCGCTTTCCCGAAGATACGAGGGTGGTCAGGGCCTTCACCCTGGTGAGTCCTGCGCATGTTAAACGCCTTCTTAAGCCCACAAACCCTACATTCTTATTAAGGAATCCAGCTAGTAAAACGTTTGCGCGACGAACCGCAGATTGCATGTACTCCATCTGCGAATGCATAAATTGCTGGCAAAGTTGAATTTTCAGGAAAGTCAAGTTGTGCGTGATTAAGTCAATCATCCCATAGGCTCCCTTAAGTGATGTCTCCATTGGCCAAGTATTTGCGATAAAGCATAATCCACCCTGCGCGCACAAGGTGTGTGTAGCACGCCTATATGGCTGTTTTGCTTTGTCAACCACCGCGTCCGATCCAGTCTCCGGTCTCCCTAACTCTATCTTGACACCAGGCCTGGGTGGGTGATGGAAGAGAGAGTGCTGTAGACACAGCGCGAGTCTACTATCGCCATCACTACGACCGTAAAATAATTCATGAGCTAGTCATAGTCCCTGCACCCACTCTGCTGTGGGGTACACGCTAGACATAATGGTGATAGTCGAACTGTCATTTGCAATGCATGCTTAGTTTAGATTCGTTTAGCCTACAAGGGAGGATTTGCCCACTCTAAACCCACACTCTTCATTACGAAGTCAACCAAAATTATGAAAGTAGTTTTGGCATTTTCGACAAGTCGTCTTATAGGATCGACCAGCGCTGATTGTTGGCTCAATGTTTTTTTATTCTACTACATTTGCAGCATTTTTATGATCTCCATCTGTCCGCCAGTTATCTACTTTAGTTGACGAATTGCTGACTTCACGATGTAACCGTCAAGTACTTTGCAATTTTACTCTGATCAGGCACCAAGTTAACTTTTCAGACTTTTTATTCTATTCGCTCTTTAGCCAGGGAAATGTAGGCCTACTATAAAACTCTCCCTCGAACTGCTGAAGGTACTCACAGGCCTTTTGAGTTTCAAGTGTATTCTTTCCTTTATAGTCCTCTCAAACTATTCAAACGCTGAATTTAACTATGCACTTAGAAAAACAGGTCATAACACTGGTGTCGTTTGTAGACTTACCAATCCGTGGAACTTATCTTGATCTGCGGCAAAAAGCCTAAATTAGCAGGAAATTTCTAGCCAAAGTTATTTACTTAATGTTGCACCTGTTGGAGACTTAGACGTTATGGACACCAAACAGGGCTAGATATTAGTGTTCTAGTTTTGTTCGCATCCGAGGGACTCCTCTGGAATCTTTTATCTGCAAACCATTTAGTGAACTTAGAACCTGAATAAGATGGAGACGGACCGCTGACTCCTAATTAACATCAGATTCTCTGCCTACTGGCCCATCGTTAACATACCTGCCGCCTGTACACATTGTTAGACAATCTTATCTTTGCGACTCTCACTGCTGGTCCATTTTTAGTATGAGTGAGCCTTCTGCCTTAATGTAAGGCATGTTTGTCAACTTTTAAGTTCTTGTGTTGGCCTTATATCCTGTGGTGGTAGGAGATTAGATTCCCTGGGATAATGGCTACCACTCGTCACATCTAGAAAATAATACTTCAGCTAGTCTTAGTAAGGCAAATCATTTTTTAAGTTATTTTTCGGCGGACTGACTTCAAAGCAGCCTCCGTAATTTTTGATGTCGCCTCCTGTCCGCACCTGTGTCCTACGGGATGTCTTGAGGATAGGGTGTCTCAGCGGTGCTCTAATTTCCTTCGTCGCCCACTCCTTTCCCGAGAAGTTAGTATCTAACTGGAACACTCCATCTGCCCCTCTACCGCATTTGACTTCAGTTACAGACAGCTGCGCCTTCCGTGTTTTTTTTGTGAGCGGCTTCCGACGAAATTGTCTCCTGACCGTGAGCCTGGGGAATCAGCTCGAGTCTTGAAAGTTTTCTATCAATGTGCCTATTAACTCCCCCAGTCTGGCTACCTGTGTGATTGGATGACCATCCGCTCCCTTCCCCCTGCCCTTTGCGCAGTCAAATAAACCGGAAAGGGCGATTGGCTAAGAGAGCAAGACATTTTTCGCTTATATGCGTGAAAGACGAAATAGAAGACGGTTGAGCGCATGTCACCCGTGAGGTTCGGACAATTTTTCGTCTTTTTGCCGACTACCGTTTCGTGTTTTTATGAGCCTTTCACACATTCACCAGGGTCCCTTTTAGTAATTTAGGTCATAAGCACTACCCATATGCGCGTATCCAGCACGAGAGGGCACCTTTGCCAGAATCGTTGCAGAAAGCCCATTTTTAGACTTATACACAGATTCTTGTGACTTTTTTAAAATATTTTAGCGAGTTTCTGTCGCAGACGAAGTAATATGAAGATATAGTCGATTGAACCCCATGTGTAGAAACACTGTCGTCATTTTCGGATGATCGTTTGTCCGCCGTGACTGTACTATGCCTTTAAGCAATACTAATTTACGAATATTGTCGATTTTCTGAGCACCTTCTGGAAATATTGAGCAAAGGGATCTGAAGGTTATGAAAGGTTACATTCCTCACAATTTGTTTACTTTAGTCTTCTAAGCAGCGACTTTTTTAAAATGAATAGTTGCTTTTGGCAGATTTGAAATAAATTGTCACACCTAATTTTGAGAAACGGTGGCCTTTGTGGGATTCGAACTCTCAATAGCAATGGTAGGCGTTGGGTAGAACCAACGCTCTGACCACTTTAACTACGAGGTCTCCGCCAAGACCCGCGAGTTTAATCACATTTGGGCAGGATCCCTGCCAAACCTACTGAAATATACGCAATTCACCAATTCTAATTCAGTAAACTTTTGCCTAAACAGGATTTTCTAAGCAATCGATGCAGAACCCACCAGATGATTGATAAGGAAATCCTGCCTGGCTGTCAGCTTGCTGTATCAGATTTGATGAATTTTATACATCGCAGTAGGTTGGGCGAGTGACTCGACCCAGACGTGATTAAACCCACGGCTCACGGTCGACGCCTCGTAGTACGGGTGGTAACAGCGTTGAGAGTACTCAAACAGTATTCTTGCTGTTGTGGATTCGAATTCCTTATGGGCCGTCAAGTTTTTCAAAACTGAGTCAGATGAACTTTTGGTATCGTTACTGAAGACTGTCTTCGCACTGCCGGTCTTCTATCTCTCTCTCTCTCTCTCTCTCTCTCTCTCTCTCTCTCTCTCTCCCTCTCCCTCTCCCTCTCCCTCTCTCTCTCTCTTATATCGAGGTTCGCATCTATGACCCTATTGTGGGTTAATCGATGGTAACTCTGCTAACACTACTTAACCAAGCAATCGATAGTTGAACGGCACTATTTTGCGACCAATCCAGACGGGTTGACACCAGTGCCCTATAAATCCTCAGGACCAGAGCAGATGGTGCCGAACTCATAGTTAAACGCAAGCAACTGTAAATTTCGCTCTTCTTCAAAGCAGTTGGTTCGGGTTCACACGTTATGTATTTATACAGCCGCGTCTGGTTATGGCGAATTGGGAACTACATAAAAGGCGGAAATGGCCATCTAAATACCCATTCAGTGGGGAGTGTACCGTTCCACCTCGTCGAGCAGTCTGACTCGGGTACGACGGCAATGTTCCGACGAAATTGAAAGTGCTCAAATACCGGGGAGGTGAGTTTTATGCTCAGAGATTCTGGAGCTTTTAGGTTTATGCTCATATTTATGCTGGTGACAACCGCCCAACCAACTTGAATGTCTGAATCTTGGCAATCAGGTGTACACCTGTCTTAGTGACTGGCAGTCCCTGGCCATGTGACTGGTCTGTATACTTGGGTCTGGCTGTGAAGCGATTGTAGGCGAGAATGAAGTCGACTCAGCTGTTTATATACTCGTGATCGGGTTTCCCCCGCATTTTGCATCCTGCATTCAGTTTGTCAAAGTATCACTGTGACAGCAACGTAGAAGGTTTGACCTCGTCCTTGAACTAATCTCCCCTTTGGGCGGTCAGTTCATTTTCGCATTGTCTGGTCTGGAGTCATTCTCACATTTAACGTGTACGACAGCGAGGGTGTCCGGAGCACATACTGTCGAGGCTTGACTTCATTAGCCCGTTGTAGACTTGACTTGACTTGACTATGTCTTTTAGCCTGTGTTTTGATGAAAAATCCCCATCACTAAATTGTTTACAATACATTCCAGGGACTCGTAGATTCTCAGGGCGTAGACAGTGAATGCTATATCCAAAATTCGGCCCCAACACCGTCACTTTTTACTTGTTTTCAGGAAGTCACTGATATCTGGAATTGGGGTCTCGTGTGCAACCGTTCCTTCCGAATTGTTCGTGCGGCTAAAGTTGCTCGTTCATCCTTCTGCTCCTGCGTATTTTGTGCGTGAATGTTAAGTAACTTCCTTTTTGGAGGTTTTGAAGTTACCAAAAGCTAAAGAGCGATGTTGTGTCCATGACATTGCGCTAACTATGGTTAGTAAGTTACCGGTTGATTATTCGTCGACA
>CACRXP010001080.1:5036-38227 GCA_902702965.1 Spirometra erinaceieuropaei | reverse complement strand
TCCTTATACTTCTTGCTCTTTTCTTCCTACTTATCCTCCATTCCGAGGTTGGCGGGACATGGATAAGAGTACTGTTTCTGAACTATCTCCCTGAGAAGTGCTTTTTTATTCATGGAGACATGCATACTGCACCAGGACGATTTTTTATTTTTATGTATTGAAGAACAAAATGTTTGGTCTCCTAAAAGGACTTCTAATGCCATCATTCCTGTTTTACAGGTGGCCTTGCTCCATACTTTACTGAGATTAAGATCACAGAATTCATCTTGTTGAATGCAAGTATCATCACCGTATCAGCGGCAGAATACTAGTTCGTATTTTATAAAGGCCCGATCCACCTGCTCCTGTAGTACAAGTTCTGCTGTCATTCTTGAAGTTAAGGAATTCACGGGCCTCCTTATAATCCGATCATTGAACTCGTCCGAGAAGTGTGGATTTTTTTATTGATAAAAGCTTGAAATTTTCATAAGGTCTTCTGCCTTTGTTGAGTTGCGCTACTGCGATTGCAGTAGAAACTTTTTACCTAGAAAGCGCCCTTGAGGTAGGCAACATACTAGTTAACTTGGGGATGCCAAGTATATTAAAGTAGACGTAAACGTATCCATAATTGATTCAGTTCGATCATCGGGTATCCTGATGGTTCACGGAAATTTTCTATACCTGGGGGGCAAGAAGTAAGTATACTCAGCTTCCCCATTAAAGCTACCTTCTGAACAGAAGTCTCGGCCAAAACATGCGCACAACGGATTTATTTCATTGGTGGGATCGAAATTCGGAGCAACCAGCTTGAACTTCTTCTGCTGGATGGCATAGAAATAACACTACTCAAGCCAATGCTCGCTTCCCCCCTCTCCTTGCTCCCTAAATAGATATCTTAATACCGACTTTCTTTCTTTTACCTCCTAACTTAGGTTGCGAAGGCCATCCAAAACCTCGCCAATTTTACCCTGTTCGGAGACTCCAAAGAGATTCACATGTCTTTTCTCAACCGTTTCGTTGCTGAACAGTTGCCTGCCATGAGGACTTTCCTCTGGCGTATCTCCGACTTTCCCTGTAACTCTGAAGTTGAGCAGTCTTCATCCGTACCATCTTACTCTGCCCGACTGGTGGACCTCTTCGTGGTCTCGGAAAGTCAGACCTCACGGTGCGCGGGTGGAACCCATAGACGCTCGACGCTTGCAGTGAATCCAAAGCTTCAGACCAGCACTCTGCCTCTTCAGGACACTTTATTCCCTGTCGATCGCCTGAACGGCGGAGCTTCCTCTGACTTGGATGACCTTCTGGTACGTCTTGAAAGAATCTTTTTTTCTATCGGGAGCGTTAACAATAATACCGCCCCGTGCAGTGTGTGCATAATTAGACATAGCCAAGGCCAATGCACTTATTCGCAAACTTTAATCACACTTGCCTTGTATTCGGGGTGCTTGGCTCCGCACAGGTCTCTCCATCATTCTCTGTAAACTTACACGATGTTTTAAAATGACTAAAATTGGATGTCATTCGAAATCATAAGCCAAATATACGATTTTGCTATGTAAATGCCCCCTTTGTCGCAATAAAGAACTCCGAATTCGAACGACTTCATCAGAGGCTGCATGATGCCTTTTCAGCCATAAAATTTATCCACGAAGAAGTAGCAGGAAACAGTCTCCTGATCCAAGGTATAAATGTTAAAAGATAGAATGACAAAAGCATCACAATAAGCGTTTATAGGAAAGGATCTAGTGCTGTGATCACCGTCATTTATGGAAGCAAACATCTTCTGGCTCAAAAAAGAAGCTATCTCCGAATTCCTTTCATCTGGCCTTTCGTTACTACAGCAAGCACGATCAGCTTAAGAAAAGGCTGATGCACTTATATCGGTTAGTCTGGTCTAATGAACACCCGATCGCATACGCTGCTGCCATCACCACCATTATCATTCTCCTCCTCCTCATCAACATTATTATTGTTATCGTCATCATCATGAATAAGCTCAAAGGATGTAGCCAAAGTTGCCCATGCCACTTACTACTGTCTGAGTCACATTTTTTCTTACGGTTGTTCCGAAATTTAGAAATGTTGTTCGCCTCCTAACGGGCCCTATTACCTACTTTTCGGCTTTAGTTCTCAAAACGGGGCTGCAGTGATTTGGATGACTCCCTCTCCAAGATGCGGGATGTCATAAAAACCAGCATCTCCAGTGGCCTCTCGGAAACTCGCAGTCTCGATCTCGAGGATTACGCTGTAGTAGATTGCGGTGGCAGTCTCTGGAGCCCAGCACTCCGTGGGGTTCCCGATCTACTCTCCGATGTGTCTGTATGCCGTCGTGCAATCTGTACCATTTCCTCGCTGCTGCTCGCCAAAGGAGAGGCCCCTGCCCTGGACCAATTGAATTTAGCCATCTGTCTGGCACGCTGTCATCTACAACTGACCTCAGCTCTGGAGCGCGTGCCCGCAGAGGTATTTCATCTATTGCACTGGCGCTGACCAAATTCACCCGACGAAAATCCTAGGCCGCCAAACTCAGCAGTTTCACCTTGTCTGCCTGTCAGGGAAAACCGGGACAGGAGGACGGGAGTGGCTCTTCCTTATGATTTGTGTTGATCGCATTTCTTGTGTCTATAACTTGCGACCAGCTTGCGGTTGCCAAACTCCACTATGGGCCACGATCTTGTTGCAGTGACTGGACGACCCGAATTAGCCTGTGCCTCTACGGAATCCTATGTCACCCTCTCCGCAGGACCTTTTAATTGGGTGCGGAGATGGTGGATGTGGATTAGTCCAGTGACTACCAGGTACGAAGACACACTCAAGACAGATACCATCATCTGATTGGGCCTGTCAGTCAAAAGCGATTACCTGTGTGGCTGCCGTGTTAAGCACTTTCCCGTAGAGTCACGAATAAGATCTGGGCGTCGTTCACTGGTTTCATCTATGCCTCTGATGGGGATCACTAGTGTATTGTTTACAAATATTTGCTGCAACCGTTTGCATGCTCTAAACGGCCTAGATGATGTCGCTTATGCCCCTTCTCCATGCGTGACAAACTATGCATGCCGTCGGATAACGCTCAGAATCCAGTGACGTTTACCTAAAATAGCATGCATGTCAAATCCAAAGGGCATCGGCATAGTTTCTAAGGTCAACTAGTTTAGACTGCTGTTTTGGAAACGACAATTCTCATTCGAACTCGGTAATGTGTTAGGGACCGTTTAATCGCACGCTTATTCGTTCAAAAAGTGAAGCCTGATTTTCAGTCATATTTTGCTTTACCCCCAAAAGGCTCACCCAACAACGCAATGGGCAGGACATATACTTTCATGCAACCCTTGTGACAACTAGGCAAAGTTTATTTGGATTAGTTAATATGATGCCTTTAATTCGTTGATTATGAGTGAACTTCGTGCAATTTTCCGACTAAGAGACAGTTGTTAATTCATGATGACCTGCAAATTCAGTCATTCAGTCAGTGTATTTGAGGAAAATAGGCTTACGCCTTTGAACTCCCTATTTGTACATAAAAAAAATCGATAAGCAAGCAAAAATGTGAAAAAATTACAGCATTAAGTGAATGCATACATTGATTCACATATGTCACTGGTCACATGGCTAAACAGTCACATAGTCCGCTTGTTGCTGCAGCATATATCTGTCAAGGCGACATTTAAATGTCTCCACAGATTGAGACTTAACGACCGTCTCGGGCAGGTTATTCCACGGTTCCACGATACGGTTGGAGAAGAAATATTTTCTCACATTCAGTCTACCCTGTGGCACACGTAGCTTGAAGGGATGTCCCCGGAGGTGAGTTTTAGTGGCGAGTTGGAAAAATTCATCGCGCCGAAGTGCACAATCCGAGCCGCGCACGATACGGAAAGTTTATATCATGTCTCCGCGCAACTGCCTATAACTCAGAGGATAGAGATTAAGGTTAGTTAAGCGGATCTCGTATGGCAGTGCACTTTGACCTCTTATTAATTTTGTTGCTCGTCTCTGCACCCTTTCGAGCAGATCGTAATCCTGATGCGTCCACGGTCTCCAGGCCTGAATTGCATATTCGAGAAGGGGCCTTATAAACGTGCCGAAGACTTTGGTGAAGCAGTCTTCATCGAAAACTACGAATGCCCGCTTGATGGCATATAGCATTGAGGTTGCGGCCTTGGCTTAGTCTTTCCAGATAGTATTGAAGCTAGTGATGCCGGCCATATTCTTGCTCTAAATTGGCTCTACTTCCGCGTGCTTTAATCAAGGTAAAATTTTTGGCAAATAATCCGTTTTCGGCGTTTACCACGGTATTTTGGCATCAATACTGCTCTTCTGCACCCTGCAGTCATTTGTGAGCGTAATAGTGTTTAGAGTTCGACAATAATATTGAAACGCCCCACTTTCAGCCATCATGGTTACTCAGAATGCCTTTGCCTACAGTGAGTTTTGGACAAACGTAGGGTTTCATTTACAAACTGCCGGACCCAGGATCGGCTTATGCACAATGTCTAGTAAGTTCCTGACCCGTGGGCTGACTACATGCGCCAAGGTCTAATGTGCGCGCGTGCGTTCGTGGGCATGTGTACGCTTTGGTCCCCTCGGCAAATGCCTGTCCATCAAGTAGGTTGCTAATTTCGGTCAGACGAACCGCCGCATCGTTTCGGGGTGGATCGATGGGGGCTAGCTTCCGCCGGAAACCAGCATACCCCTGTAATCAACCAGCCGTCAAGGTAGCAGTGATATTCGCTTAGTATGCCGAAATGGAGACGAGCAACACCATACAGTGGAGCATGGCACAAAGACGACGATGTTGTTGGGGTTTGCTAGGCAGTAATTGAAGCCCTCGCCCACGTTCCATCAACTTTAATGAAGATTATGAATGCTAATAAGTCGTGAGGCACAAAGCACAGTCTGATCTCACATGCGGAGGTCTACAGATCGACCGTTCGTGTAGTACCGCCGGACCCGTCATACGGTGGGCGTAACCCAGGCACACTGCTAGTTTTCAGGCGTCGGAAAACGTGGAGCGCTCGTAAATCCAAACTTAGTAGTATCGTCGTCACACCAGTTATTGCCGTTATTAGCATAAGTATTACGTATCCTCCCAAGTCAGAAAATATGAAACTGACTATGTAGTCTACTCATAGGAAAGCTGCTGCAATATGTGTTTAGGTAATTGTTTAAGGTCTTTAACAAAGCAGCAGCCTTCTGAAACGGAAACGACAGGGCGCGGTTTTAAGTGTCTGCGGTAGTTAGATTGCACTTTCGGGCACTATCAACTGTTCCGTCGTTTAGATCTGTTCACCTGGTCCAAGACCGTCTAAGGCATTAAACACTTACTGTTGAAACAGTTGGCGGCGACAGTGATCAAAATTAGAGCTAATTTAGTTGATTATTACAGTGTTCGCACTTAAAAAATTTCGTCCAGCTAAATAACTCCATTATTATTTATCCCTATAACAACACTTTGATCGAAGCGTGCACTATGCCCCACTCGTTTTAGGTTCGTAGTCCAAAGACTCTTGCGCACCCTGATCTAGTTCCCGTGTTGGTGCAGCGCAAATCCTGCCTGGCCTGCTGTAGGGCACACGTCAGTTCGACTGTCGTTTCCGACGATCTCTACCGTGTGCCTCACGGCATCCTAAGCGAGGGGGATGGAGACTTGCGCGTGAATTAGTTTATAATGGTCGTAGACCTTCGCAACACCCACCACCACCCTCTCTCCTCTCCCACCCGTCTGAGTCCGGTGTCAAGAGGACCGGAGGCAGGATCGGAGGCAGTGGCTTGTTGCGAGCGCTAAGGACAGAACTGTCAATCCCAGACTATGGATATCAGGATAAGATCAGAGTTATGAAAAAATTAACAATCAAATGTCAAACGACCTGACAATCCAACAGATGCCGAGCGCGTCGCGTTGTGTTGCGTTCCTTCCATTCAGTTAAACGACCAGTAAGTTCAAGAATGAGGAACAGGTAAGTAGAAGCAAGATAGTCTGGCTCACAAATCTAAACAGCTTCTCTACGCGTGTCACACATGCCTGGTGCGCGCATGATGGACCAGGTTTTCACATAAACAAGAAGGGGACGGCCCAGGTCGCATTTGAGTAGAAGTGCCATGGAGGCCACATTAAGAAGGAGCCATTGCAATTTGACTCATAGTCATGAGAGGAGCGAGTCAATTAGCATCCCCCCAAGCCACGGTCTTTAGCTCACCCTGATAGCTCACAATCGCAGCAGACTGTTTAAAGTGAGAAATATGTGCTGAGTGCAGTGGAAATGCAGTCCACGAAGTCAACATCTCTCCCTTCCGTCACCCAGACACCAGTCCACTGTCCGGTCCGGTCAGTCATCTGTTGTGAGGACTGGGCACAGGTGACTGACGCAACGTGAACCTGCACCTAAGTGTGTCGCCACATCCTCTATGTTTGGAATTTGTTATGCGTGCGTATCCCTAATAGTGCATGCAGTGCCTTGATGTAGTCCCCGTTTGGTCCGGCGCGTCTGCCACGTGGCCCGTTGTAAAGGTCAATTTTACAAATAGGTATGAGCTATGACCTTCGAACGATCCTGTTTTAGGCTCGAGCCAACACGATGCAAGTTCTCATTATTGAAGAAGGAGACACGATCGCCGGGACAAGAGCTTTATTAGCCTGACGTTTCGGATTCCTACTCGAATCCATCATCAGAGACAAAAGAGCAGAAACGGGTGGTTGTTGCACAAGGGGCTGCGGTATTTATAGGATGCAGCAGCCATGCTACCGCATGCCTATGAACGTTCACGGCTTCCCCCTTCATCCGGGATTGTCACACTTGGGGTGATCATTGCTTGATGGCCGACATGCGAGTCGATAATTGCCGCAATTTCATTATGCCCAATAATGAGGCTTCTTAACCGTTCCCTTCAGACATTATATGGTTTTATCGGTGCAAAGTGTACTCCGGATGTCCCCTGCTAAAAGAAACCTTCTCGAGACGGAGCTCCTGCAGCCAACCAGCATGGTATGGTCGAAAACGGTAGTACTTTAAACTTCTTAGACGTGTGGCAGTCTTAAGCAAGCCTTCGAAAGCTATTTTTGGGATGTTCCGTATTTTTATGCAGCATCATGATCATTCGTGCCGTCGGTTGAAGTTCGTCCTCTGAAAGTCGTGATCTGTGCCAGTGTTTAAGGGTGTTCGAGTCACGTCCTGACTCAAAATCTGTACGTGTCTGGATTCTTCAGATAAAGGGATCTACCCATGGTTTCCCCCGGCTGGGTTCTTTATCTAAGGTCACTTCCGTCGCACTTGGTTCGTCTACTATTAGTACGCCCTCGTTTCTGACCGTCAAACGAGCATAAGCGTTGTACAAGGCGCTGACACTCGGCTGAATAAATGGCCTTGGAGATGAAAACTGCCACCTTATCGATCCACGTTGCAACGATTTCGCAGTCCACTTTACAGGATGACTCGCGGGCCAAAGTACGCGAGCAAAAGTGAAACTTGTTTTACTCCAGGGGGGTTTGGAATCCAGTATGGATTGTAAAGAAGGTTTGCAGAGTTCATTCAGGCGGCAGACTGATCGGGTGTGGGTGGAGGGGAGTTCTAGGAGCTGTGGGACCCTGATGGAGAGGCCGTCAGGTAGGATCGAGTTGACATCACAGTCACAGGGGAGCAGGAAAGCGTTGTTTGTCAGCTGTTGTGACATCCCTCTGTCATCTGACCGACCGCGGAGTCTTCTCCAACGCTGACTGCCTGAGCGCTTGGTGTCCTCGAGACCATTTTCTAGAAAATGGCACTAATAGTTCGAAATTTGCCCTCTTACGCCTAACCGCCAGACTGAAGGCCTACTGAGGAATTTCCCATGCGAAGATTGCTCTGCTTTGTCTTGTAACCTTTTATTCCTCACCTGCTGAGTATTTTCTGTTTTACCCGTGTGTCCATTCCCCCCTCTTGACACGACGACAACGACGACGACGACCACCACCACCACCGCGTCCTCCTCCCTGTCTTCTCCCCTCTCCTCCCCAGCTTACACTCCTCCACCTGAGTCTCTTCATTTTTTATTCGTGTCAATGTTTTTACGGCATCTAGAACGCTACCTGCGCCTTGCCTTCTTTGCTTCGTTTCTTCCCAGTTTACCGTTCCCCATCGGATTTTGTTGTTTTGTTGTCACTCCTCCAATTTTTCTTATTCTACCATTATTATTAACATTTTGCTCTTTATCATCTCCTCCCTATTCATGCCGATTTTTTCTGTTAAGTTTACCTACTTTTTATTTTTGGACTGTCATCCCCGTACACTGTTTCTTTTGTCTTCTGTGCTCGCCTCCTCTTTACCTGTCCTTCACCTTTTATTCTTTTCAGAAGTCTCGAAATTGTCGTTTTCCTCCCCTTTATCCCGTTATAAATGCTTCTCATTTGCTTCCCGGCCAGTCTTTTTTGCACCTCTCCTATCGTTCCTCTTCGTTAGCATCTTTACCGCTTTGTACACTTTATATCTTTGTGTACGCCCCACACGTTTTGCCTCAGTATGCCGTACACGCGGCTTTGCTGATTCCTTCTTTTCTCTTAGTTGCCACACCGAGGCGTCTTCTTTTCGTTTGCCATAATCGTCCTCTCCTCTTGCCCTATGCCTTCTGCTTCGTTTTTTGCTACGCGCACTGATTCTGGCGAATACTTTCTTCTGCTTGTGATGCGTAGCCTAATCATTTCATGTTTGTATTTCTTCGTACGTCGTAAGTCAGCATCTGTTCCAAAAAGCTTTTCCTCAAGATTATTTTCTTCAAATTTAGGATGTACTAAGTAATCTCTATGAGCATTTTCAAGTCTCTATCACATCTAATTACCGCCGTGCTCTTTTGTCTTTCTCCACCTAAGCGACTCAACTCGCCGCTGCGGGCGCTCTGGGACATTTTGACTAAAACAACTGCCCTCCTTTCTACCGACTCCGATTTGGAGTGGGGAGTGAACGAAACCCCTGTTTCCTCCCCCGTATCATCCCCTGCGACTAGGATTTCCGAACCATCAGCCCCGCCTAAAAGCCCAACATTGGCGCCAGATGTTTTCCCAGCACCCGTTAGTGTCATTGATGACCCTGCTGTCGCGGCCTCTTCAACCTCTTCCGCCCCCTCTGCACCGTATCCGCCCACTACTACAGTTGTCGCGGTTGCCCTGACAATGCCGCCGGCAGAACAACGCAACGCTAGCCATGATGGCGACCTACGGCGGCGGGCGGAGGCGGCAACTGAGACGACAACGCTGGCAGAGCCGCAGTGCAGGAAGGAGGAGATGCCAACGGCAGTTGTGAGGACCAACTCGGTCACCCTCAATACAGTGCTCACGGCAAACTCCGACCTCGTCGCTACCAGGAGAAAGCCACTTCCACCCGACCCTGCTAACGCCGGCCTAACGCCTGCCTTTCACGTGAGTGCGCGCACGCACGTAACGCTTCATTGCATACTTAAGTAGTAGTTTGTCATCCCCCAAAGCTTCAGGAGTGAATCGTATAATACTGCGCCCCGTCTAGCAGTTACGACTAATGTGGGTTCTTGGAATGACTACGACAGCACCCTGGCGGGGGGGGGGTGTTTTTGCGTGTGAGTGGCGGTAGAAATAGAAACCGCATTTTTCGTGTAGTGTTTGGCGAATCATTTTGTGACCTCGCACTGTTTTACCCGATCTTGCTCGAGCTCGCCAACTTTTAAATGTAAGGGGCACATTTTTCATGGAATTCCACATGCAGTAAAATATGCATCCCTTATTGTATTCGTCAAACACCTATCCAGGCGTTGAGCCACGATGGGACGCCAAACGTACTTTGCCACCTTAAGGTCTCACGGCAAACTCCGACCTGACCGCCACCAGAGGCGAATATGGAAGAGAGAAATTATGTTTAGAAAAATACTTCCTATTGTGACGTCTCGTAATATCAGGCCCTCCACTTTTGAAGGTCATACTAATAAGGTCACATTGGTGCTGGTAAATGGCAGAGTGGCCGTCGAAAACGACCATCAACACCACTATCCACCAGGGGGACAGTAGCAAAACGCGTAATTTGAAGCACCATGAGAGAGGCATGTACAGCAAGGACCGTAGGCCTCCCTTCCACTTTCGACCTAGCCTAACTACTGTCACAGCTTTCTGGTGACGGCCCTGTTATCAGTTTTCACCAGTACATGCTCGACAAAGGAAGGAAGGCACGTGTACTCTCTCACTCTAAGCTGCGGTGCCTTACCTGAAGTGGGTTTTATGCTTGGGGCTAAGACAGTTATTTGAGCGGTCATTTTTCCAGAATCTTCGCGGTTTTCCCCTTCCCCTGCTTAGGACGGTGGCAACATTTTTCCACGTATCAATGGATCGATAATTTGGGTTTACGTAAGGGTCCATAAGCCGCCCGTTTTCGCATTCCACTTACCTTGACGGAGCGTTCTGCATCTTTTTTGCCGCTTAATATGTTGGCGAGGGGTGCACGGATTACTACGACGACAACGTCGGCGGTGACAGCGACCACTACTATTACCACTACCACCCCAAACCACCACCATTGGCAGTTCGACCGTCGTTTCCGACGATGTCCACCGTGTGCTCCACTGAAAGTTGAAGCAGACACGGCGACCTGCACGCGAATTAGTTTATAGTGAATTTAGACTTTCACCGCGTCTACCACACTCTTTCCGCCTCCAGCTGGACTCCGTGTCAAGACAGAGTCAAGAAGTGCGGAAGCGGGGGAGAGCGCAGGTGGATGGCACGGTCGAGCCGCACCTGAAAGAGCGACGGCAGATGATCCATGAGCTGGGTGCCACCACGTTTGTCGATCTCGGCGGGGATCTAGTCTGTTCCGGACGCTTCCTCGCTGGAGAACTGCTGCACGGCCCTGATGGTTTCGTGGAGAGAGAGCGGGGCGTCGATGTCGACGTTGGTCTCAACTTGAGGCGGCGTCGGTGATGGTGGATGGGCGCTTGTGGACGCCTCGGAAGTGCTCGACCCATCGCCGTAGAATTCGTACTCTCGTCGGCGCTGAGAAGAGGTGCAGTTGCTTTAGTTGGCGGACCGTAGACAGCTTTGATCGTGGCGAAGAATGTCTTCCATCCGTTGCGGTCCGCGTACGCGTCGATCTTCTCGGCCTTGCAAACCGCCCAGGCGTCCTGCATCTCGCGCGGCCGCTGTCTCAAAAGGCGGCGACTGCAGTAATAGGCTGTTCTGCTGTCTATCAGGCGGTCGACGTAGGCTTTGTGCAGGCGGTTCATCTCGGTGAGCAGGTTGCTGATGGCGGCGTCATTGTCATCAAGCCAGTCCTGGTGTTGGCGGCGTGTACGACCGTGGATGGCCAGAGCCGTCGACTAGACCGTGTCCCGCTGTTGACACCATCGGTTCTCCACGGAGGCATTCTCGTCGGCGGCGGCATTTGCGACTGGATGGTTGACCAGCCGTTGGGCTGGCTTATTGCTGAAGTGATGGTGAGCAGGCAAAGACAGCAAAGCAATATTCAGCTTACTTGGTGGTCGCTTACCTTGAGGTCTGCTGCCTGGCTGTAGGGGGATTCTCATCTTCGAGAAGACGAGGCAATGGTCGGTCCACCCGTCGGCATCCGGGATCGCCCTTGTCATCAGCACGTCCCGTTGGTCTCGCCCCCGAACGAAGACATAGCCCAATAAGTGCAACTGTCGCGACCGAGGGTGCATCTAGGTGTCCTTCTCACGCATCGGCAGGCAGCTGAAGGTGTTGATAAGGATGAGCCGGTGTTCTGTGCAGGTTCGTAAGAGGACCAGGCCATTGTCATTGAAAGCCTTGAGAACATGGGGACCCAGCGCCCCCCTCTAGGCTGATGGTCTGTGTCGACGCGGGCGTTGAAGTCACCAAGGTCAGTGGACTTATCCTCCGGCACAGACGCCAGGAGGACTTACAGGTCCTCGTAGTATTTGTTCCTCGCCTCGTCGGGACTAGTCATCGAAGGAACATAGACACTGACGATGGTGGCGAATTCGCTTCCCTGTGGAGGCAGGCGGATGCTCAGCAAACGATTGTTGATACCCCGCGCGGACAGGGCAGTCGTCTCACGATGTCATTCCAGATGGCAAAGGTTGCGCCCCCGTCCCGGCGCTCTGCTCTGGGACGACCGCTCCAGAGGAAGGTGCAGCCGGAACCAACCTCCTCCAGTTACCCTTGTTCAGAGAACAGGGTCTCACTCAGTGCGGCGATGTCCATCTTGTAGCGCGCCAGTACCGAGCAACTATCGCCGTCCTCCATTCCGGTCGGTTGCTCTTCGGATTGCCTATGGGGAACGAACATTCCTGACTACCAGAGTGAGCGGACTTATCCTAACAGTCTGGCGAGTGGGGCGGCGTGGGGTAGGAGGAGGGGTAAGAGAGAGAGTTTTGTTTCCGGTTTAATTGTTTCGACCGTGCGTTTTGCGTCTGCGGCCACAGTCAGCCTGGAGACGGCGTTGCTCCCCAGCATTGGTCTACGGCATATGTTCTAGTCCCTTCACCCTCGCGGGGGTGAGCAGTACAATCCCTAAATAGGGCTGTTTAATTGTCCCAGGCGGCTGCCGAACTTCACTATTGGCCACGACATTTGTGTAGCGGGATAGTGACCTGAGTTAGCCTGGGACTGCCTACGACATCGCCGCAAACTTGAAGGGTGGAAGGGTAGAGAGATGGGATACAGAGCTTTCCCGTCAACTGTCTGCTGAAATATAAACGGTGAGCAGACAGATTCAACACAACGGCATTTAGCTTACAGTAAGGGCAGTCGCAAACAAGCAGTCAGAAAAGCATACAGTCAACAATAGCAAAAAGCGATGGCAACCGAAGACATTTAACAGAGCAGTATTTAGTTTTTAACAAGGACAAACATGAACAAGCAGACGGAGAACAAGCAAGCAATAGCAACCGAAGGCAAAGGCAGCAGGGCAATGTTCGCTTACCTGAGGGCTCACTTACCTTTCGGCCTCATCTCGGAGATGCCGATGCGGTGATCCATCCGGCCAGCAAAGCCGAGATTAGCGTGTGCGGAGATGCACAGAGGGATACCCTCATCTGATTTAGCCCGCCAGTCGAGGTGGTTACCGGGGTGTTGTCGCTAGGTAGAGCCTAACTTCGGGGAGCCATGTGTGCGAGGTGGGTGCCTGCAAGCAAGCGAGCGACCTACTGCGACCGCCACGTGGACCCACAGCTGGACACCCCTACACCCCAAACCACTACCACTACTACTACTACTGCTACTACTACTACTACTACTAATACTACTGCTACTACTACTACTACTACTACTACTACTACTACTACTACTACAAGACCAGCACCAACAACATCACCGCCACCACCATCATCATCACCGCCACCAATATTACCATTGCTGCTACAACTGCAGGTCCTACTGGTACTGCTACTGCTACAACAGGTAGTGTTGATATAGCTATTACCACAGCCGCTACCGACGTTGCCATTATTTAATAATATTATAAATATTACTATTACTACTAATGTTACGGGCATTTTCATCAGTAGTTCTCTAACTATTATTATTAACAATACATGCACTATCACCCTTATTGCAGTTACCGCTATCATCACTACGGTTTTAACCAATATATATCTCTTAAACGCCACTGAAATTGTGATTGAATTTTTAGTAGCATATAATGAGCATTAAAAAACCGTCGAGTCTTTCCCCTCTCTCACACATCAAAGTCTGTTTTGTTAATGTAACTTTCGACTCACCATGACAAATAACGGTGCTAGGTGCGAATACATTCCCTTTCGTCCGTTTCGCGTTCTTTCCACCAAGTCTTACCTCCGTCCGCTTTTCTCTGGCCACTGTAGGAAAGTGTCTGTCTTTGAGAAACTGAATGAAAAAAATAAACATATATTTTAGTGACAGGAGTCATTAGGGGGACATTGAGTCTTTAGAATGGTGACGATAGGAGTAGGAATCCAAAGTAGATGGCAAATCCAAAAACATACCCTAGAATTCAGTGTGACTGTAAACATCACCTATTATTCACCGTTCCCATTGTCTGGAATTTCCTCTCCTTCACGACCAAATGTAAACTTATTAGCGGCGCTTTTTTCAGTGTCCATGTTTTCTTGAAAATTGCTTTTTGTTTACTATTTAATTATCGCATTCACTTTCTTTGCCAAACGAGGACGCTCGATGAGACTTTTGGCAGAAACTTATCTGTTTCCTGTGTTTTCTTGCTCTCCGTCCTGTGTGTTGGCCCACCCGTCAACCCCTCAACCACCATTCAACGTATGACACAGTTCACAGGCTAGCTCACGTTAGTTGGGGGTCCCACATCCTATCGTTGCCTTCTGAAGTTAAAAGAGTGGTTGGATTTACTCCTCGCCGGCCTTTTTTATCCTCTTATCAAAGTGATTCCTAGATGATGTGAGCCTGACTTCCACAATTCGCGTTTCTTGCTCTTTTCTCGGACGACCCTAATTGGAGTCATTTGCACAGCTCTTATGGTGAGACAGTGGGTTTTTGCAAAGACGACCACTAAGTCTTTTGGTCGATCTCTTAACGGTTAGCAGTTTATCGGACACTAATTTCTGTGGCGTCGTGCTGTGGAGGGGGGGGGGCGGCGTATTCAGACAGTCCTCTCGCTGCCATCACCTAGACGATGGCATTTAATTAACCTAATTTAGCCAGCGCAATGAACTGGACTGCTACATCTGGTGCTCCCATCATCTAGTTCTTTCCGCACTTTCAAACACGATCAATGGCAGTTACGGCGCGACTAATTCTGGGTCTGGCCGTTTGTCCAGTCCATTTGGCTGAGTCCACATCCACACTCATGCGGATTTTCGCGTGACGAAGCGAGGGCTAGTGTAACGGAAGCAAAGTGCGAGAAGACTGTGGGGGTAGAAGGTGAGACTGAATGCTATTTTCCATACCTTTTACGAGTTTTCCCCCAAAATCCACGAGCCATGAATGACTTGAAATATCCTATCGCTGTCGTCGTAGGCTGTGCCGACTGCTTCATTCGGGATGAAGTCCGTGTACTTCGTGCGAAGAATGGTTCTCATGCAGTGGTGGTCAAACGCCCCTCAGCTCGCCGCTCAGCTCGCACGCATAGTTAAGCATTTACAGTCGTATGGAAGCACTCGCCTTGCGGAGGTCTTATGCACACAAATATTCGTGACGATGGAGGTATCGCGCCAGGCCCATAGAAACTTCAGTCGAACACGAGAATGTGGATTTCCATACTGAAGGTGGTCTCTCACTAAATGCCAAGGGCATACCTACTCCCGTTTCCTAACTTTAATCCTAACCTTAACACTATAAAACATAAACTTAATTCTAGCCCTTCCAAAAATTACCCTAACATTAACCTTAGCCGTCGCCCACTGGAGTTGAGCACAAGGCCGTCCGTAAAAGGAGGAGGGGGGTTCATATTCGTGTGTCCAATCGGAACTTCCTTAGGATTGTAAACACCCCGTCAGCAGTATCGATTTGTGAGAAAATGTCGTCTTTACTCTGTTCATACGACTGAAATTTTGTTTCGAGACAGTTAAGACTGTTTCATGAGGTGATTTCTCCTAGTCAGAGATGCGTCTCGAGAATGTGTTGGTCTTCTCGTAGTCTATGGGTGAACCGACCGATTTAGCAACCTCACTCACTAGACACCCACATTCTGTATGGGAACAAAGTTTCGCATTAACAGAACCGCGTCATCAGCTCAGTCGGAGTCAGTCAGCCGGTGCTCGCTAAAATAGAGCAGGGCTCTTCAAAGAATTCGGACAGTGGCGTAGTTGGATAAGACTGACAAAATCATGCGACGCTTTTTGAACGTCGAGTTGATCAATAGACGGCAGGAAGATTGCCGTGAATGAGAACTAACACAGCGGCGAAGCGATAACAGGCCCTGATGACATCGATGACTTTTGTCAGCATGCAGTCTAACGGCATTGGCTCGACAGGAATTCATGATGAATGAAATCTGACGGAACCCCAAAGTCAACAAAACAGAAAGCCATTGGTTGTTGGTAGCTGCGGCGGAATCCAAGAGTGTGCTTCATTGTGAGTGCCGGGTCCGTGCATTAATGACCAAGTTTGGACCAAACTTGATAGGGTCCTGTCCTAGAGTCACGCACGCTATGAAACCGCCTTGGAATTAGATGGACGAGGACATTTATAACAGTGCTGATAAAACTTACGCCACGGCAATTCACGCATGTTGACTTATTTCCTTTCCTGAAGTCAGACATAATGATTTTCGAGCCTTGGTTCTCAAAAACAAGAACGTCTGCCCAATCCCATCATGGAGCCAATGTGTCATGGTGTCGACATGAGACTTGCATGCCGTAGTCGGGAAGACGTTGTCTCCAGGCCCTTCGTCGCTGCGCAGACCCAGGATTTTATCGATGTTTTTTCATAACAGAAGTGACACATTACAGTACAGTACGCAATAATTTGTTCCTATGCGACTGCCTTCGAGGGCGCTAGATTGAGCCCCAGGGTACAAAGGGACGAACATTTCCGGTAAATTGAACAGTGAACGCACTTCATTGCACACACTACAGCGCATAGGCTGTTACAGGATAAAATTCGCTGTAGGGGAGGAAAAAAGGTTGATTAATTTGTCATCGGGGTTGAGGAGGTTCTCAAAGTGCCCACACCAGCGTCTGACCTTGGCCGTGCTGACATCCATAAAGATGCTATTCACATCACGAACTGGGGGCCTGTCCTTTATTAGACGAATAACTCCATAGTTCTCGGGCGACGTCGACGTTTTGACCCTGCTCTATGTGAGTCGTCACCCTAGGAATACCAGGTAGGCAGATGTTTACGCCAGTTTTTAGTGTAAATAGGTCTCCAGAAAGCGCCCTTATTCGTTGTTTGAGGTTGTCCTCCATTGTGCTTTGGTTAAAAAACATCATGGAAAGGCGCCAGTGGCAAACAAACTCATATAATTAGAATCACGTTGACAACTGTCACTGCTGGTTCGCGACCACTTATCTGATAGACCCGAGAACCCGCTTAGTCCGTGACTAGCTTTCATTGTAAACCGTTCCCCCATGCGCCACCCGCCGACACGCCGAGCAGCCAACATTCATGATAACGGGTAAACCGGTCTTCTGGGCTTACCATGAACCCACTGATGTCCTACTCCAACCTAGAGTCTGGATTAAGACTTTAGCGCTGATTACAGTCTTAACAACGTCCAATCTGATGCAAATGCTTTTGAGTAGCATTGAACCAGTCGACTGACCACTTTAAATTTCTGTCGTCTCTAGTCTGTGGCAATGCCTGGGTGTTTAATGAGGACGTTTAAATCAGAAACTACCACCCCACTCAACACCTTATTTACCGGTTCAACTTTCTATGTTATATTATCATCTGAGCTCGGCCGTTCTCGCTATACTCATTTAATTCTTCGCGATGACGTGCAGTTATGTTCCCTTCTCTTCCAGGCCGCAAGTGAACCGACTTCTTTGGCAGGTCTTGAAAGTCGACCCAATAGAAAAGACGAAGGAAAACCCAGAGCAGATGCAGCCACCCGACACGGTTCATTCACTTCGAAACAGGCTATTGAAGAATCTTCCTGGAGTCTGCTGAATTCCCTTGTCAGCGGATCTGATGCAAGCCAGTCCCGTGTAACGTCCGCCACACCGGCTCCGTCCCTAGACCTACATTCCTCTACGGACGACAGTATCAACTTTTCTCAGGGTTCTGCTCTTCCACTATCAGATCTTCTGGCAAATCCTTTCGATTCAGTAGCCGCCCCCTCGTCAAGACAATTTAGTAGAAAAATAATGGGCGGCAGCATGCGCAGTGGAGGTAGTTCAAAAAGCCCTATAAGTGTAGTGGGCTCCATCTCCCCTCCTATCACAGAAAACGTCTGTCCGTCTGCCCCATCCACTTTCTCAACCCCTGTACGAAATTCGCCTTCCTACCTTACTGGGCAGTCCTCCTTCCGAGCCGCTCCAAGATCAAATAAGTCAACCAATGAACACCAGTCAGAAATACCGTTGACCAGTTCCGCCGTCTTCAACCCACTCTATTCCTGTTATCACGAGCAGCGACCTAAGCTGATTTCTGTTCATACCCAAACTGTAGGTTGGGCGACTACCATGGAGGATTATCCGGTAATCGCGTCTCCTTCTTATCCGGTAACCGTTCTGGATGAGGAGGAGGCACTTGGTCGTGGCGGGGACTCTGGAGGTTTATTCAAACCGCAGCTGACGGCGGCGGCCTCTTTTTCACATCCGGACAGGCTGGCTGCCAATGCCGCTCGACCCCAACGTCGGCATACTTATGTAAATTTGATAGATGAATTCGACTATAAGTTGAAGCATCTGGGGCAATGGTGAAAATGTAGTTATTATGCCGCCTCCTTCCCGTGTTCGAACTCTCCGTTAGCTACCTACTTGAGATTGTACAGAGAATCGTCTGTCTGTGTCTTCTAAACAGACATACCCCCTCACTCCTTCCACACTTGCTCCTTCCTCTTGTGTCTTCGCACAGAGTTTCTTTTTTAAGGCTGTCCCCTGATCGAACGTAAAGCTGTGTATCCGCAATGGTTCGAGTGGGACCAATTTATATTATATGCATATATTTGAGTTCATATACAAGGGGTGTATTCCACCTAGATTTTATATATGTTTCGAAAGAAATAAGTTCTTTGGGAAATATAAACAAATCTATTGTAAATTTTCGATTTTGGTTCCCCACGTAGTCCTCAGACGTGAAGTAAGCGTGCAAAACAGTTAACATCAAACGTGCATAAAAATCGATTTCGCCCTGTCACTCCTGCTGGCGTAATGTCCTGATTGGCCAATGCCTTTACCACTTCTCATTGAGTCTGTTGTACACCGCATCCAATTCTACGTGTCCGTTGATGCATGGGTTATCTGAGTGGGTGGCCCCTATAAATTCACGGCCCTTCTTAAATGAGCAGACACCTACAATGCGAGTCTTGTCCCAGGCGAATTTGTGTCCAGTTTCCAGCGTACGCATGGCAACTTGGAACAAGTGGTCTCGCCTTTTTACGGCCAACTGATGTTTGTGTGTTCGTGTAGAGGCCGACCACCCAGCTCGACCACAGTAAACGGCATTACAGGTGTTGCATTGTATTTTATAGACGACTTCCTTCTTATGTAAATAGCCAACCCTATCTTTAGGGCGTACAAGCTGGTTACGAAGTGTAGTCGTCGGCTTCTGCGCCACATGTATTTGGCGCTTCCATAAGTGTCTTTCAACTAGTTCAGACACATTCTTAATGTACTGAAGTGTTCGTCAGTTTTTTTGATTTGCGTGCCGGATCAGACAATCTAGTTCCTTGTCTTTTTCTTTTAACTCCTGTCGTCTCATGCATCGGTGTACAAAATATCGAGGATACCTATTCTGGGAAAACAGTTTGAACAAATAATTCAGTTCTATTTGATAGGTTTCGTTGTCACGGCAGTGAGTTCTCGTTCAGTTAAGCAGGCTGTTCACGGCACTCCGATTGTGAGAGATCGGGTGATTACTCTAGTAAAGTAAAAGAATTTCTGTGTAGGTTTTCTTGCGGCAAACTGAAGTGTGAAATGTCCCGTCAGGCTTTCTCTGTACGAGGACATCAAGAAACGGGAGTTTGTTGTCAGCTTCCTTCTCGAGTGTGAATGTGATTCCTAAAAGTGTTGACTTAATAATGTTATGGAGTATTTTCAGTTGATCACTTTTAACAATGACAGACGTGTCATCAAAATATCGCACCCATAATTTGGGGTTAACTAGTGGTAAGTCGATAGCTTCTATTTTCTGCATCGTGACATCTGCGAAAAAACCAGAGATGAGTGATCCCATAGGGCATCCATTTAATTATTGGTAGTATTTCCGTGCAAATGGAAAGTTCGTTTCCAAACAAAGGTCTAAGAGTTATAACAAAGCAGATGCAGGGATATCCATGTCGTAGTACAGGAGATGTTCATCTGTACATAGTCTTGCCAACTCCATTGGTATAGAGGAAATGAGAGAGACGACATCGAAGGATACCATTATTTCATCTGCTGTGATTCTCAGTCCTTATAACTTGCCAGAAACTCTAATGAATTATTGATTGATTTTTCACAAGCTCCCGTCAACGGATAGAGTTTGTGGAATAATTATTTAGCGATCTTGAAATTAGATGCACCGCTGAACGATACTATAGATTGAAGTGGTACTTCAGGTTTGTGAGCCTTAAGAAGTACGTAGATCTTAGCAATGGCTGGTTCGGGTTGTCGTAAGGATTTGGCAATATCTCCTGATATAAGTCAGAAATGGCCATTCCAGTCTCCCTTGACTGTGTCGGTAATACCATTCTGCCTGTATATCATGCGCCGCTGTGCGGCTGCTGGTTGGGCTCGAGAGAGAGCCCTTAAGGCACAACGGAACGAGTGAGTTCCGTATGAACGATCGGTGAGCGCCCCCTACCATGATATGTATATATGGCTAATAGAAGAGATGATGCTTGTCCTCGGACAAAAATTAGAAGAAAAGGCGATCTCGGGAATCATAGTTTTACTGTCCTGACGTTTCATAAGCAAACAAGCTTCCATTGTTGGAGGTGAGTGTGGTATCTCGCCTCACAGTATATATAGATGGGTGCTTGTCATGTCAAGACGGTTTTTTTACATATGAATTCAGGGCGGCAGGGAGAAAGGGGCGGGGAGGGAGTCCTGGAGCGTCTTTTCGCTGGATAAGGGGGGTGATGGATCAGCGTTAGTGGTCACCAGCCGCATGTACACAGGGATTGTGGAGGACGGGGGGAGGGAGGATGACGGACTGTACTCACTCTACAACGGGGGCCGGCGTTCAAACGTTGGTGGCCGGCGTTCAGACGTTGGTGGCCGTCGTTTGTACCTTCATTGACCGTAGCTGTCGACCAAGGTTGGTAATCTTGTTTACGCCGCAGTGACTGTCCGTTTACTCGTCCGCCGGAAAAGTAGATAGACCGGCTGTGGTGAACACTGCGCCTTCGCCGAAACCAGGTTGAGGGGTGGCTGAATGTGTATCCGCCATGGACTCGCTCATGCCTGGATTCATGTTTGGCCTGGGTTCAAGTCTGCTCATTTGTTTACTGGGCTGCGCCCCAAGGGCTTGATAGGCTGCGGGAAGAGCCACACAACGGTTGATGGAGTTTGTCCCCGTGTGCCAAGCCCCGATTGTTCCCCTGGCTATGCGGTCGTTTCCTCGGCCCAGAATTTCGGCATGCTGAAAGGCGAACGTGTGTCCGGAATCGGCGCAGTGTTCAGCCACCAGAGACAAAGGGTCCATTGGTCTTACTGCCCTCATGTGTTCTCCAACACGGGTCTGTAATCGTTTGCCGGTCTCCCAATGTAGTTGATTTCGCAACAAGAGAGGCCGAGCTGGCGGTCAAGCTCCAAAGTATAAGCCAATCATCTCAAGAGGAGAACGGAGTCCTGGTGCACAATATGTCCTCTAAGCAGCTGACTCCTGCACAAATAAAAGTGCTGAGTCATGAGGCTGGATTCAACGCCACAGATGCCGATCCAGTCAATCTCTTGGCCACGGTTGAGTCGATTCTTAAACAAACCGGGGAATCCGACGAAACAAAGCAACTCATTCGACAGCAGATAACCTCCTTGGCGATGGCGCACAAACCGCGTGCAACTATTACCAACGCTGAGCAGAGTGCTCTCAGGACACTGAGGGCTGACACCAGCATCCTGATTCTACCAGCAGACAAAGGGCGTTCCACAGTTGGGATGGATAAGGCAGAATACATTCAGAAGGCTAAAGCCCTACTGGAGGACCGACTGGCGTACCTACCATGTAACGATGAACCGATGAGATAGCTGTTGACGCAACTGGACAAGACCCTCGTCGACATGCAAACGAGCAAGGCAATAAGTAAATCGGCACGACTGGTCATTAAGCCAATAGACGCGGCCGCACCAAGGTTTTACGGACTACTAAAGGTACAAAAGGCCGGGGTCCCCCTCCGGCCAATCCTATCATTGCGCGGCGTACCTACATTCAATTTGGCTAAAAGGCTGTTCCGAAACCTGAGGTCTCTCACCTCGGACGCGGGCACGACGGTCTGTTCAGCGACTCCGTCCCTGGAGCGGATCAAAGGGATGAGACTTACCGACGTCACTTCTTTATTCACTTCGATCCCGCAAGGCCTCGCAGTCGAAACGGTCAGCGAGCTGCTCGAGAGTCGATACGACGAGACGGACCTGGCGGTAAAAGGAAGACATCTCGTCCAATTGCTGGGATTTCGCCTAAAGACGTACTTTACCTTCGAAGGTATGACCTACGAGCAGGTCAAGGGGATCTCCGCTCTCGGACTTCATCGCAGGGGCAGTTGTCCAAAAAGTAGAGACCCTAGTTTTCGGTGATATCTTCGTTATCATTAAGCGGCAAATGGTCCAAGAATTCAATGATGGCCTGAACTCTGTTCTCCATGGCATCCAGTTCACAATGGAGGCAGAAGCCAACAACCAACTGCCGTTCCTGGACGATTTCGTCCATCGAAAACCCTATGGGCACCACAAAATGACGGTTTATAGGAAAGCCAGTAATACACACCAAATCCTCAGCTACCACAGTAAGCACTCGTTATGCCACATACGCGGTTGTGTGCGAACACTCTACAGAAAGACAAAAACACACTGCGGCGAGCCGGACGACAGAAGGACGCTACCTTCAGTGCCTCCTCATGGCCAACGGGTATTCTCACAACTTCATCGGAACGCGGCAGGCAGGCCGGACCAAGCCGACGTTTGGCGACAGAACGGCCAAAAATGTGGCGGGCGCTGACCTGCATCGACGGAGTTTCCGAGGCAGTCTCCCTTCTCTTATGACAACTGGGGATCGGCATCGTCCACCGACCGGAGTTAAGGATTCGAAATCTGGTCATGAGACCTAAGGCGCCTCTGCCCCTAGGTGAAACCACGAACGTCACCTACCGGATTCAGTGTAACTCCTGCGAAGTCAAATACATTGGGGAGACCGGCAAACGACTACAGACCCGTGTTGGAGAACACATGAGGGCAGTAAGACCAATGGACCCTTTGTCTCTGGTGGCTGAACACTGCGCCGATTCCGGACACACGTTCGCCCTTCAGCATGCCGAAATTCTGGGCCGAGGAAACGACCGCATAGCCAGGGGAACAATCGGAGCTTGGCACACGGGGACAAACTCCATCAACCGTTGTGTGGCTCTTCCCGCAGCCTATCAAGCCCTTGGGGCGCAGCCCAGTAAACAAATGAGCAGACTTGAACCCAGGCCAAACATGAATCCAGGCATGAGCGAGTCCATGGCGGATACACATTCAGCCACCCCTCAACCTGGTTTCGGCGAAGGCGCAGTAACTACAGCCATTGTATCCAGTAGTCCGGCAGACGTGAAAGCAGACATTTGTGCAGCGTAAACAAGCGTTAAGGAGCGTGCAAGCGGCGTGGAGCCACGGCCTAGGGCGCTGAACAGGGAACCAAGCCGGCCGAGTGAAACACGCGTGAAGTTAGACGGCCGACCGGGATGCACTGCAGCGCCAAGCACGTGTGGTGGTTTTGCTCACGCGTGCGGCCCAATCAATGGCTGTTTGAACATTCCAGACGATTCCGCGGGGGGACTATCGCGAACGCGTTGGCCAATCAGCGACTAGCACGCACTGGGCAAGAATGTTCTAGAACGCCCTCAACGACTGGCACGCCATTGGGCGGAACGCACAGTGACCAGCATAAGTAGAGCATCTTTCTGACGAGCTGTAACCTCCCTGTTCGCAAGTTACCAATAAATTGATTATACGTCGAACGGGCTCTCTTCCTGTTCTATCTTCCTTCCGGGTCATAACAACTGGCGACGCGGGTGCAGCAAAATAATATCAGAAGAACAAATGAAGCACATACGGGAGGCACAGCAGGCCAACTTCATGGCATTATTCACAGAATTGCAGTGGAATAGGGAATCGGCATCCCGAGAGAACAAAAGGAAACAGATCGAGCAGCGGATCAACGAGTTCGTTTACGACCCAGAAGGAAGCGGGAATTTCGAAGCCTGGTTCGGAACGTATGATGGACTGTTTGAAGAGGAGGGAGCAGAACTGGATGACAAGACGAGGGTGGAAATCATGCTGCTAAAACAGGCCCAGCGTGAACACGAGCGTTACCTAAAATTTATTCTGCCTTAGAAACCATCAGATGTCTCGTTTAAGGACACAGTCAAGCATTTGAAAGCATTGGTCTGTTTTACAAAGTCGTTATTCAATCGACGTTCTGAATGTTTTAGGCTAGAGCGTAAACCTGAAGAGGATTATTTTGATTTGGCCGGCCAAGTTAATAACACTTTTCAGCAAGCCCAGCTAGAACAGGCCACCAGTGTCCCAGTTGTTATGACCCGGAAGGAAGATAGAACAGGAAGAGAGCCCGTTCGACGTATAATCAATTTATTGGTAACTTGCGAACAGGGAGGTTACAGCTCGTCAGAAAGATGCTCTACTTATGCTGGTCACTGTGCGTTCCGCCCAATGGCGTGCCAGTCGTTGAGGGCGTTCTAGAACATTCTTGCCCAGTGCGTGCTAGTCGCTGATTGGCCAACGCGTTCGCGATAGTCCCCCCGCGGAATCGTCTGGAATGTTCAAACAGCCATTGATTGGGCCGCACGCGTGAGCAAAACCACCACACGTGCTTGGCGCTGCAGTGCATCCCGGTCGGCCGTCTAACTTCACGCGTGTTTCACTCGGCCGTCTTGGTTCTCTGTTCAGCACCTTAGGCCGTGGCTCCACGCCGCTCGCACTCACCATAACAACAAGGCTGCTAGACCTAGACGACAGCTAAGGTCAGTAAAGTTACGAGCGACGGCCGCCAACGCCTTAACGTCGGCTCCCGACGTAGATTCAGTAAATCCCGTCACCCTCCCTCTCCCCCGTCCGCCACACTCCCTGTGTGCATGCGGATGGTGACCACCAAAACTGATACACCACCCCCTCGTCCGGCGACGAGGTGATCTAGGACTCTTTCCCCGCCCTTTCCTCCCTGTCATCCTGACTGCATACGTAAAACCCGTCTTAACATGACTATCGCCCACCTATAAGTACGGTGAAGCACGCTACTACACTCATATTCGGCGAAGGGAGCCTGGTTGCTTTTGAAACGTCGGGATGGTGCAACTATGGTTCACGAGATCGCCATTTCCTCTCATTTATGTCCGGGGACGCTCATTTTCTCTTCTCTTCCCCAATATTTGCATTTGGAATAGCGGAGGCAGTGTGCATTCCGAGGAACTATGATGAAGATATCTTCATCGTATATAGATGTACATAGCCCTAGGCGTCTAAAAAGAATATATTCGCATGTGGATGCACTTTTCGCCTAAAGAATGCTCCTTGTTGGCTGCGAGACTGGTTATCGCTAGATTCAGACCAAAGGAATGAAGTTTGATTGAGTTGATGGAGGTTGGAGAGGTACTTCTCATGACTACGGTGTGTATGTGTCACTCATGCTTGTGTTTTTATGTTTGTCTAATGAGACAAATTTTGAACATTTGCAATGTTTGGTATTCAAAAAAACCTCAAATTCAACTGCACTCATCGAACAATCTAATAGACGGATGTAACCTTTGGCACCAGGTCAATTGCTCGAGGGTAAACAACTCTGCGCAGCCATAAATTGTACTTACGGACTGTTTTCTCCGGTCGATTGCGTGTAGGGAAACGGAATTCAAGGTAAGGAAGAGTCGAATTTTAAACCCATCTCGTCGCAGTGATTTTTAGCTTGAATACTGTATTCAACTCCCACATTCTCTTTCGATATCCTATGCAACCGTTAGAATTTAATGTTATTAAGGTTTGAAATTCCGTTGGATAAATCTCAATTTGTGGTTTGATTTGCCGAATACTCCGAAGTGCTGACGGAAACTCACGGTGGACTGGCCGAAATCCTTAAATACGTCGACTTGACTGGGCCACTTTAGGGACGGGGCAGCGATGATAAGTGCCGGTTGATACGCGTCGAGGAAATAAAGACAAGGTACACAGATGATTGGAACAACGCACTACTTACTGCGCTAGCGAACTCGCGCAGAGAAATCGTACGCAACCAATGTGATTTCTCTCGATTCTTTTATTAGTTGATTAAATAACTTTCTTGCGTCAGAAGACCTTCCTGGGAAGAAAAGATGATTAGTTCGCTAATTAAAGTCCTCTGTTGAGATGTTGTCCCCTCCAAGTAGCGCAGTTAGCAGTCAAAATATTTTTTGCTCCGCCTGTTCTTTAGAGACCCTTTTAAATTTACAGGTTTCCGTGGCCAGAAGCCAAAATTACAAGCTGTACGGCCACTTCATGTTCGTCGGTGCAGATGAATGGACGTTAAATACATTCATGCCGATGACGATGAGGTACCACAGATACCCTACTGGTGGTATTTACCCACGGGGAAGGAGTGCTAGGTCGCTTCGGGACCGGTAGTTAAAATAACAATGGCTTATGCCCACTACAGGCCTGAGCGAAACAGTCCGCTGACCAAAATCTTTGACTGCCTCACTATAAAATAATTCACACTGAAGTCGCCGGTACCGCGCCTACTCCGTGGGGCACGAGGTGAAGGTCGTTGCTTGGGATTGTTGAACGGTTATCATGGTACAGTATTACATTTTCTTGATCTCACTACTGAAACAGTAATGTCATCGAATTCCGAAGGGCCGGGAAGACTTTCGACTTTGCGTAGAAGCTGGAAACTAGATGTTGACTAACTGCGTCATTGTCCCTGGTAAAAGAAACATACTGCTGGTGTAGAAAAGCAGCTATTTTGACCTCAGATTTGATCACCGACGGTAGCTAAAGTAAATGTTTGTTACATGCAAGCATGAGCGACTTATTTATTTTCGAACGTTGTGGACCAATGAAAGTGAGAGTAAATTTATAGGACACCACATTCACGGTGGGACCCTAGCTGTTCGGCAGACCTAAACTCTAAAAAGATACCGCATAGTGGGATCTCGACCTGGAGGCAACTCTGAGTCATAGCATTTCAATTCCAAGTGTCCTGCCAAGCTTCAGTTCATGATACTACAAGACTAAAAAGCAAACGCCAGAACACAAGATAGAACAAATAAACCTTACTTTCATAACGTTGTTGTGCTTTAGACAAATGGTGCCGGAGATGTAAAGGATTAGGCTTTCGTTCGGATCTTACAGGAGATTGCGAATCGATGCAATTTGCAATAAAGAGTCTTTGATTTCACTCCTCTTGTGGGAATATACTAGCCGTTTATCGTTCCTCGAAGTGTCGGAATGATCGGTATATTGTTAAGAAAAACTAAAACTAAATTAGTCACCACGTCCTGGCCACAATTTCGAGACAAAAAACCTGAGCCAGTTGACTAAGATGGTCCTCTATTGTCAAAAAAACATTTTAGCCTTTCTAGATAACCTGAGGGCCGTACAAAACAGATTATTAGAAATGTGGCCTTCAACGCAATATTTGTTCCTTCGCTCGAAAAAACGCTTAGCTAGAAAATGTTTGGCATTCACGGTGATTACCGAATCCTAGTGAATGGTTAGTCAGGGACCTGGGGTTACGAGGCGTTGAGGGTTGAGTTCCCGAAGGCCTCCATTGTGAAGGTTTCAGGCAATCTGCCGAACAATTACTTATGGGAGAGCCACTATGAGAAAGAAGGATGATTAGGGTTTTTGCATGGATTTGTTCGCTGTCGTTGTTTCTGTCGCCCATGTTTTTCATATGTATATGATGTCGTAACGCCTACTGTTGACTTGCTTATTTAGCCTATGGAATGAAGAACTATTCAAAGCAAGAACTTTGTGTGTGTGTTGACGGGGTCCAGTAGACGATCCGCATGCTCAAACTCTACTTGTAAGTGGAGAAAAGTAACAGGTAATTGGGTAAGGATGGAATGTGTAACCCCACTGGGATTAATATGTATAACTACCTGCTATATTCGGTTCAGTAGACCTGGTTTAATTCATAGTTACAGGAAGTCTCCGCATACACCCATGTCGGTACTCACTACACAACGCGTGCTGTAAGGATTGCCAGCTGCTTGCTTGTTTACTTTGCCTCGATTAGGCCAAACGTGTAGGCCTTCCTCAACATTTCTAAACGGTTTTTTTTATCGTTGTCAGCTACTAACGTCTTTGGATACGTAACTTCACACTTTTCTTTTCTGGTACTCACCATACAATGTTTGCTGTAAGGCTCCTCGGCTGCGTTTTGATTTACGTTCTCTAGGTCGGAACGCAAAGGCATAGCTTTCTTAATATCTTCAAGCGGTTTCTGTTGTCGAAAGTGTACGCCGTGACCTATATGCTTCTTTGAGGATACTTGAGTGCACTTCCTCACATAGCAAATAATAAGACAGTTGAATTAGTTGAATTTACTTACATGTAGTCGTTAACTTGCTTCCGAAAAGGAGTCCCTCAGGTGCCCGTTTCAGGAAACTGCTGGACCGGATATTCTTGCAGAATATGCGACAGGAATATTTCCCAAGCTTGCTTTAGCCCTATGCTGTTTATGCCAGACCATGGACGAATTTGAACTTCGTCTATGTTGGCCCATACTGCTCGACCAGACACCGGTCCTCCGTGGAGCTTCCATTTCAGTCTGTTCCCAACGCGAATGCAGAACACGCTACAGCAGTGCGGAGAAATGACGCCAGGTCTCATTGCGGCTCAGTCGACGAGATCCGGCCACGCATTCGAAATCGACGGGGCCGGAATTCTCGCTAGAGGTGACAAAGGCGGGAGCCGGGAGCTGCTTAAGTCATGGTTCACTGGCCCCCAGTCGATTGACATGTGCAACGACCTCCCCCTTCCATATTCCGCGCTGAGACTTCTTTTAAGTGGAGTAATTAGGCACGCGGGGAGCGCAGAGGCGAACACTTACAAAGCCAGGGTCGGTGGGTCAGATGGTTGAGAAATCACCACACCAACATCCAACACTCGTGATGAACTTGCAGCAATTAACGACGTGAATGTCGGCATCAAACAGTCCTCACACCAAGTGCAACGATCCCTGATGAAGGGGGGAGCCGTTAATATTCATGGGTATGCGGTAACATGGCTACTGAATCCTATAAATGCTGCAGCCCCTCCTGTATGAACTACCTGTATCTGTTAAGGTCTCTGATTATGGGTTCGAGCAGGAATCCGAAACGTCAGACGAATAAAGCTTTTGTCCCAGCGATCTTGTCTCCTCCTTCCCGACTTACTCCTCAGACTCATCGCTTCGCTTCTATTGGCCTTCATATGACCCTTTTCATCCCGTCCTGCCTTCTGTGCCAAATGGGTGAAAGAGGAGAGTGTGCGGTAGGTGCGACCCAAGTCTGGCTTACTGTAAGCCAATGTACCCGCAGTTCAGCGTCCTGCATCTAGTCCGTGTGTCACACAGTGGACCTCGTCGCTTGCAACGGTCGCGCTCACGCCTGCGGTCTTTTTCTGATGGTGAGACAAAGGCAGAATCTGAATTATCAAGCAAGTAAAATGCTCGTTATATTGGCCGACCTGCGTTTTCACCCGCCTCCTGGATCTCATCTTTTCACTTGTACCTTCAATGCATCCATTGTTGCCAGAGGCAGCTGACTGGGAGTCAAGCCTTAGTTGTATCGTATTTTAGTGATTATAAGGCCAATATCTCTGAGTTGACAATCCACTTCATTATATAAGATTTATAATGCTTGGAAACACCCCAGAGGCCCTAGAAGTTGCCTATGATCGCGAAATCAAGTAATCCGATTGCAGGCTGGACACGTAAAGGCTCAATAAGTTCACCGAATTCAGACAAGAAAACAATGAACACATATCCTCTAATCCTGTGCGCAGTATCATGTTTCACATTCATTTGCGCCTAATGTTAAAGGTTGACGGTCAATTTCCATTTAATCTGCTCAGAATTTTTCAGAATATGTAGTACCTAGGCCGCAGAATCTCCAGCTTGTAACGAATTTAGTCCTCTTCTTGTCTGTCACAGTTCATCTCTTGATGTATGCTCTGAATATTCCTATGCCCTTTTATTCCTGAACTTGACGTCTATTTTGTCGAAAATCCAACCTTAGATACACGCCGCACTATGAAATGTGTTGCAAGATATCTCAATGGGCGTTATGCTACGGTCACACTGGTGGAGGTCGTTAATCGCTGAAAGAGTTAAGCGTTCATGACGGTAAAGCGTGACGACTATCGGTGAGAATTCCGCATCAAGTGACTTCCTAACTGATATGCAGGAATTAGCGTCCTACGACACTACACTCGCTGGGCCATAGGTTGCTGGCTTTTAAAAAGCCAAAATTGGGTTGGATGCCGGCCGTGTGACAGGAGAGCGTCAGTATATCCAAATTTTAATATACGTCTCACAGTGTATGGTGCCATGCAATCTTTCCGTTGCCAAAGCGATCTAAACCATGATTTTTGGTCGTGATTCCGGAGGGCCGAAGATTTGAACTGGCATGGAGGCACTCCTTAAGAAAAACATACCAAGTTTTGTTAACGCCAGACGACGATCAAGATGCGATTTGCCGAGTCTCCCTTCTTTGCCTGAACTAACTTCCTTCTCTCTCACTATGCTATCTTATATTGTGGAAGACATGGTTGAATAAACGCTGTGTCGATTATGAGGTTTCCATAATCTGGAGATGATGAATCCGAAAAGAGCTTTCTTACGGAATGAAAAAGCTCATCAGAGTCTTATTTATTCTACAGCTTTAGCTTTTCCTAAATGAAGTTTTTTTGAAGCATTAGCTGGTGTATTTTCCCATACTTCAGATATTCCAAAACAACAATATCTCCTATGTGCAGATCTTGCCAGTTGTGACGTTTAGTTCCGTGCGTCTTCTGCGCTTCAGCTCGAGAACTCTGACAAACTTGATTAGAACTGCCTACGGCATTCCCCAGGGAGGTTGCAACCGCTCCTTTTTTCGCAGACCGGAAGACACAAAGCCTTAAATTACACATAACTTACAAAAGTCAGTTCAATCGTTAACTGACACCCAAAATTAAATACGCTATATATGCATTTCCGACTGAAGCGCTCCTCTCTGCTGCCAAAAGTCCCTGCAGCTCAATAAATTCACGCTGGATAGGCCGAATTTGATCGTTACTAATTGTGCCTCTAATGCGCTGGACCGTTCGGTGAATTCGACAGATAGAGAACGTGACAAGGACTACATGGAAATGTCTTCCCCTATTTGGCCTTGCCTTGAGCTTGGAAAACGGACGTACGATTTTGCCCGGGATCTTTGGTCTGCGGATTTCACAGAGAGTCATATAGTGACAGACGTTCGCAACTGCAGCCAACAGAACCTGGTGATCAACCCGACTCGTGTTCTTTTCTTAAACACTCCTGTCTCGACTTAGTGTGACCTTGGTGATAACTGCACCTAGACCAGCAAAACGAATCTACTATAGACAACACCGAATGAACAGAAGAAAAGGCCATGCTGCAGCTGTAATCCAATCAAAGCCGAAAAAGAGACGGTTGTGATATTATATTACCAGTTATAGGATTTTATTTGGACATAATGTGGCATGCCTTATGTCTTAGGGTCACATTTCCGCTAATAGCACACATGGAAGCTTTCAGGACATACAGCTGAAGTTGTACTCTGTTTTATAAATTGTCCTCCCACAGAAGTACTAACCACGCATTCTCAATAGGTTTTCGTTTGCATGTAACTACTTGACCACACCGCTTTTGCGTTCCCCGGCCCCACCTGTAAAAACCCCTATTACGACCGGTCCCGTACTACAGGGGGCTGGGGTTCGTTGGCTTCAGGTGGGGCTATATAACCACATCTGACCCGACAGTTGGAACAGTAATGTTTTCACCCTACGAGAGGCCTGCGAGAAACAATCTTCTTCTGACGAAAACCTTCTGTCTTCCGATGCGGGGATTAGCAACGTGAGTGCTCCCTAGTTCGATTCAATGGCATCTGCTAGACTTTGCCCTGTTTCGTAGGCGTGATCAAATTTAAGTACTCTTGACAAAGGTGATGTGTGGTGCCGACTGTTAGGCAGAACTCCATTTGACTTCTTCAAGATGAGGCCCCAACTGCGACCGTGCAGGGTAAGTTAAATACTGTATTGCCGGATTCAACTGATCGCCGAGTGAACCTTAACACCTGAATAAACTCCGTCCTAGAACAAGCGCAAATCCCGGAGGCGCGCATCACTGCCGTGACACAGTGGAGGGAGCTAGGGGGTACCAGTCAGACCACCGCGATAGAAGTCCTCGACCGCTCTCGTTGTCAGAATCAGGACACGTAACTCTGCAATCTGCTCTAAGAGCAGAACAGGCTATACGCAATCTGCACAATCAGCAACAGGTTCGTCGACGAATTCGCACACCTCCGATGCCGAGGCCAAGCAAAGCAGGAAATAAAGGGAGGCACCAAACGACTGGCTGACTCGATCTTCCTTTTCAAATTTGCAGGAAAAATCTTCGCCGGCGTCTTAGTTAATCGCCTGAACATACATCTGGATCAACAACATATTTTAGAAATGCCGTGTAGACACCGAATACACCACGAAACCTCGGACATTATATCCGCGGTTTGCCAACAGCAAGTCAAGTAGCAGGAAATTAACACCAGCTTCTACGCCACCGTTGTCGATCTGACGAAGGCCTTTGACACGGTGAAGCAAGGTAGTCAGGGAAAAATCACGATGACGTTCGGACACCCTTAGGGATTTGCGCTTGTGATAAGACAACTTCATGACGGGAAGATGAGTCGCGTCAAGGACAACGGGCATTCTTTGAAGTATTCGGATTGACAAGTGGGATGAAGCAGGACTACGTGCTTGTTCTCAGCTTATTCACTTTCATGGTGCCAGCCATTCTGATGGACGTCCACAGTGAAGACTGGTCGGCGATTGACATCGACTAAAGAAACCACAGAAAATTACTCAATACATGTCGCCTGAAGTCATCTTCGCGGGCCCCCACGGCCAGCGCCCACGACCTACTGTTCGCAGATGACTGTGAGCACAACACCACGACGGAAGATGAATTTTGGTGGAGTGTTAGCCTCTTCGACTCCGACTGTTCTGACTCGGCCAAATCATCAGCACATGGAAAGCAGTGGCCATGCAGCCACCGGAACCCATATCATAACAGTACCAACTGAACTCATCTCACGTCAGTGGAGAATTTCACGTACCTTAGAAGTAAAATTTGAAGAAGCATCAAAATGGGGATGGAAAATTGTAAATCGGATTTTTAAAGCCGGCCAAAAGGCCGGCTAAAGCACTCTGTCTGGAACTATCGAAGCATCTTGTTCAGCATAAAACTAGGGATGTACGGAGCT
>CACRXP010001079.1:149207-167227 GCA_902702965.1 Spirometra erinaceieuropaei | reverse complement strand
GAAATGCAGTGGATAGCAAGGAGGAGAAGAAGAAGAAAAAGAAGCAGAAGCGAAAGCACAGTCTGTCCGAGTCCGCGGCTGCCGAAGATGCCCCTACATCGGCCAAAAAATTGAGGTTTGAGAGCTCGGCCGCCGCTGAAGACGATAGTGCGCTGACGACACCAAAGAAGAAGAAGAAGAAGAGGTCGGCAGCGGCGGCAATTGCGTCGGCGCCTGTTGAACTTGACGAGGACTAGGTCCTGGGCGTGGGAAAACCAACACAGCTAACTTCGGGTTCTCTCCCCACCTCCCCCCCCTGATGTACACATGCGCTCCGATTTCTATCTGTATCAGTCTGCATTTTGTAAACAATGCTACGCAGCATCGTCCGGCTCTATGCCTCTTTTGTACCCTCTGTCACGTTTAGGGCTATTCACCATGTAACCTCTCCACGCCAAATCGGCCTAATAACAATCGCTCCTGGCCTTGGGCAGTTTCGTGACTAACCAGGGCTGCTAGTAAATGTCCACAGTGGTCGCTTACGCTGTTATATCTTGCCAGTAGGAGTAATGTTGTTATGTGTGGCCACGTCGAGTAACCTGACAAAGATTTGCCACCGATATATCTTCAAGCCTCATTGCTTGGTCTGTCAGTGAGTAGGTACAGGGAGCGTGAGATAAAACTCGTACAGTTTAAAAACACGATGACTCTGTTAGTATTTGGCTTGGTCCTAGGTCTTCGTAGCTCTGTCGTGTCACCGGGCCTATGTGGGTGCTGAAAGTGCGGTAGATGCGGCGCAAGTCTGCGAACCGCCGTACCTGCGCCCACCCTCCTGTGGGGCACGCGGTGGGCAGGATCGGAATCGACGGTCAATCTGCCATCTGACTGGGTCACGACGATATCATCCACACCTCATTTCTCGTTCGAGGTCGCACGTACAGTGGATGGCCTAACTCATGAAATGTCAACTGAAATTCCGAAATACGTCTTCGTTTCGAGAAGATTATTTAAGTAGGGTTGTAAAACTAATCAGCCTGCAGCATAGTTCTATATTATTTCAGTTACCTCAGAGTGCCGGCTTTCGAATGAACTTCCTTCCGGCTGCATGCAAAAACTATACTCTGTAAAAAATGACTACTTAACTAGCATGCAATTTTCTCGTTGGTTTTCGATGTCCCCAAAAGTCCAATCATATTTTTAATGGAAAACATGCATAAACATATTCGTTGTTTTGCTCATTCGGTAGATAATTACGTCTTCTAATTCTATACTCGAAGGAGGGACATAATTCGGTTTTAAAAAACGTTTCCAATTCCCGAATAATTTTGAATCCGCTCTACCACCACACTTGGATTCGGGGTTTTCAAACTACAAGTCGTATATTTTCCGCCTCCTTAAAACCACAAATTTCTCTACGGTAATAAAGGGGGACCATATAGGATTCATAAAATTTAGCAGTGGATTTGATCCTTATTGTTAACTTTACAAGCCACATTGGTAAATGCAGAGACATGACGATTTGTGAACGGCCATTTCACGGTACATAAAAGTCTCATAATTAGAAACTTTTTAAAACAGAATTATGTCCCCATTTGAGTATAAAATTAGAAGACGTAATTATCTACCGAATGAGCAAAAGATTGAATATTTTTATGCATGTTTTCCATGAAATATAATTGGACTTTTAGGGGCATCGGAAATCAATGAGAAAAATGCATACTAATTAGGTAGTCGTTTTTTACAAAGTGTAGTTGTTGCATGCAGCCGGAAGGAAGTTCATTCAAAAGCGGGCATCCTGAGTTAACTGAAATATTAAAGTATTATTTTGCAGGCTGACTGTTTTTGCAATCCTGCTTAATTAATCTTTTCGAAACGAAGACGCATTTCTAAATTTCGGTTGACATTTAATGGGTTAGCCCACATACTCTGTATCAGCGGATGGCCGATCTCGTGAAATGTTGCCTGGACTTCTGAAATGCGTTTTCGATTAGGCAGGATTTCTTAGGCGCGATTGTCATACTGACTATCTTGCGGCATGATGCTATAATATTTCGGACTCAGCAAGGTGTCAGCTTTGGGATACACTGCTCCCCAAACTCCTGTAGGAACTGTGCTCGTTAAACAATGACTACTTAAGTAGCATGCATTTTCATTTATTTTCGATGGCCATGCAATTGTGAATATATTTTGTAGAAACACCCGACAAAATATGCTTTCTTTCAGTCGTTTGATACAGAATCACGCCAACGTTTTATTTTGTAATCTAAGGGGTGTAATTAGGTTTTAAAAATGTTCTCACATTTCCGTATAATTTGGGGCCTGAGCAGTCGTTGCATTAGCTCTTAGTGTTTTCAGTCTTCAAGGCGCATGCTTTCCGCGTAAAGAAAATCGCATATTATGTTATGTCTCTAAAAATATATCATGTAAAGTCCATAAAATTTTGCAATGGATGCGGACAATGTTGGGCATTTCACGAGGAGCAGTGGTAAACAACATGCACCATGCTATATGAATGGACCTAGTGCGGTCTTCAAAAAATCTCATAATTAGAAACTTTTTGAAAACAATTATACTCTTTCCTCGTGTACAAAGTAAAAATTTGACTAAACTCGCGTCGTCCGTCGGGGCCTCGTAGCTCAATTGGGTAGAGCGCTGGGTGTACTAAAGCCTTCCCCTTCAAACGACTGAAGGGAAGCATATTTTTGTCGAGGTTTCTACAAAACATATTTGAATTTGCAGGACCATCGAAAATAAATGGAAAAATGCACGCTACATTACCAGTCATTTTTTTAACGAGCACGGTTTCTAAAGGAGTTTGAAAAGCCGTGTATTCGAAAGCTGACATCCTGCCGAGTCCGAAATATTATAGAATCATGCCGCAAGATATTCAGTATGACAACCGCGCCTAAGTAATCCTTCCTAGTCGAAAATGCGTTTCAGAATTTCAGCCAACCTTTCATGAGATCGGTCACTCACTGTATCAAGTTCCAGGTTTTGGCCATAACGAGCCCCATTCGAAGCCAACTGCACTTTCGGCCACGGGGTAGGCTGCTTGCACAATTCCAACGCCTCACTCAAATTTTGGATGGCCTGCGACTTTCCGTTAAATGAGAATAAAGAGTGAATCGCTTACTTATATCTCCAAAAATGTACGAGACGATTCCATTGAAGCAGTTGCACATTGACAGTTCGACTGTCGCGCTCGACGATGTCCACCGTGTGCTCCACAAAGCGAAGCAGGCACGGTAACTGGGGCGTAAATGAGCCTATAGGGAGAGTGGAGTTGTGAGGCACCTACCACACTCTCCTCCATCGCCTGGGCCCGGCATCAAGACGGAGTCAAGAAGACCGGAGGTGAGGGAGGGCACAGGTGACTGGCACAGTCGGATCCGCACTTAGGCGTGTCACCGCACCCCCTGGTCCACAACATACATTTGACCAGGGTTTTTCACCAACAACAACGCCAGAGGGAGGAGGATGATTGGACAGCCATGCTCACAACCTGTATACCCAGCGGGAGCGCAAGCGCATCTACTGACAGGAAGCCAGGTGCCAGGACACACCAGGCTGTGGGGACCATAGTTTGCTGATCAGGGCAGCAGATGCTGACATGCCTTGGAGTTGCTCCTTGCATAAGCAATGACTTTTTCGTAGGCAAATGGAAAAGTTCTCGCCGGGGAAACCTGTATCGGTTGAGATTCTGAGGCCGCACCGATCTTACTACTGTAGTCGCACATATATGACAAGAGTTGGGTCAAGTTGTCCTGCGCAGCTGGGCGTACAGGACAGTCCGGTTCTTTTGCACAGCGAGGCCCATCACTGCCTGACACATTGACTCCATTTTAATGGAACGAGCTTGCGCAGCGTCTGCCTCGCACGCTCTCCAAAGGTTTCCCGTGTTCCGATAGAAGGGAGTTTGGGTGGGTGGAAATTGGCGTAGACGCAGCCGGACTACACGTGACACACACCGGCTGATCCGTAACAGCAAACATGCCATTCTCCATTGAGGGATTCCAGACCTCATACAGCCGTAGGTGCCATAGGGACTACATTACGACGGCGCCATTTGAGTCTAACTCTCAGTTCTGCGCGGTGCACATCTGACTTGCAAGTTGACAGCTGTTAATGCCTCGTCTGTTAGCATGTCTGATAGGACGTTCTGTTGCCTATCGTAAGTAAAATAAGTTTTATATGGGAGCTGCGTTGACCTCTTCTACCTGCCTGGGGCCAATGACGGCTCGTCCATTTCGCTGTGCTGCTGATTCCAGTGGGCGATTAGATTGGATAAGACATGTTGCACTCCACTTCTCTCTATCCGGAGATGAAGATATTGTTTATATTTATAGGTTTGAAAGGTATTATTTTAAGGTTAGCAACACTAAGGATGACGTACAGCGTGCAGCAAACAAGCGCAAAATACCAAAACCCGGCTTAGTGATGATTTACAAAGTTAAGGCTCCCATAGTCGGGGTTGAGTACATATATGCTAACTATCCCATTTCAGACCAATTTGCTTGCTTGTCATTTATTTGTTTATGTCCATACCACTAGCTTTAGGAGAGCACGGTTACATGTACATAGTGACTAAAGAAACCGAGATCTGATTTCGGCGTCGAGGTCCCAAAACGGAATAATAGAGACGGATAACCAAATGGCAGCATCAATCTTCTCCAGCTCCTTTCGGTCGGTATTCACTCATGAAACAAATTCCCCCCCTATCCCTTACCCAAAGTAATAACAAAATCCTCCGTCGTTTGCATCAGAAGACAGTTGTCACTTCTCACCGAAGTACGCCGATTGAAGCCTGCAAAATAACTTTGTCCAGATAGAATTCATCCACTTGCCCTTTGAGAACTGACTGACACACTGTGTGAGCCGATGTCCATGATATTTCAAAAGTCCATGGAAGAAGGTAAACTGCCGGAGGAGTGTAAATCTGCATTTATTTCTCCAATCTGCAAAGGAGGGTGCAGACTAGAGCCCGAAAATTACCGTCCTATTAGCTTAACCTGCATTTTGTGCAAGGCCACGGAGCGATTTATTGAGGGACATTTAATGACGTATCTAGAGCGGAGGAAAATAATAGGTACTGTTTAGCACAGATTTCATCGCGGTCACTCATGTCTTACGAGCAGTCTTTACTCGCAAGGCAAATGGACAAAAACCACAGACTACGGCCGTCTATTGGATGTCATCTTCTCCGACTTCAGAAAGGCGTTTGATAGAGTTCCTCATGGACGACTCCTACAGAAGATTTGGGAGTGTGGAGTACAGGGCAACATTTTTGATCAGATTGAATGTTTCCTGTCATGAAGGCTCCAAAGAGTAATTGTCGGTACCACTGCATCCGCAAGGGTGCCAGTAGAAATCGGCGTTCCGCAGGCTTTGGTCTTGGGTCCTCCTCTTCCTCATCTACATAAACGGCTGTAATGCAGATGTTGGATGCGATTCCATCATGTTTGTAGATGACAAAAAGATTGGGAAAACAAGCAGCTCTGTTGAAAACGCACAGAAATTACAAGAAGAGGTTTTTAAATTGGCTGCATGTTCCAGAAAGTGACTTTTAGCGTTTAATGTGTCCAAATATGTAGTCGTGCGCTGGGGATCTGGTCAGAGGGTTTCCCAAAACACTAGCATAACATACGTGAGGTTCCACTAAAAGAAATGGACACACACACAAAGACCTAGGTGTCTGGACAAGTTCAAACTCGTCCTCCAGGCACTGCAAAAGAGCCGTTCAAAAGGCAACCAGCATCATGCGCTGTATTAGGAGTGCTTTCATGGGCTTTCCTTCCAAACTGTTCGCGCAGATACTTCCTACGTTCATCAGACCGCATTTGGAATAGGGAATGCCAGCATGGATGCCCTAGATGAAGAAAGACGGTGATGCCATCGAACAAGTGCAACGACGGACGACAAAACTGGTGGACGGTCTTAGGACTCTGTCATAGCCGGAAAGACTGATCCAGCTTTATTAGTTTCCATTTTCCCCTTTATTTGTTCCCCTTTTTCCCCTGTTGTGGAGATTCCGCATTATCCACGGACATGAATGTTCGCTCAGATCTGAAGATTTCTTTGAGTTCACAAACGTGAGTCACCTGCGCGGTCATCGGTACAAGGTTAAACGGTTGCGTACCCTGATGACCTTCAAGTGGTCTTGAGTTGAGGTTTGAGAACGAGTCCATAACGTGATCACCTCAGGTTTCGCATTTGGAGATATTTGCGTGGTCGCAGTAAACAGTGAAACTCCAGCTTGCTGATTGCTTCTGCTACCTTATGGCGATCATCCTGCCAAACGGACACGACAAAAGTTCAACCAGTTCAACCGGTTTAACCAGACGTTCACGGTCTTCGTCCGGTTGTGATGGAATTTCTGGAATTGGCTGGAGATCTGCCAGAAGACCAAATTGGGCGTCCGTCATGGGGTTCCCCCCGCACGGTTATGGAAGTTCGCCACTGTGCCATTAAAATATCTCCGCAAGGGAGTATTTGAGAAGTTTTGCCTACTCTCCAATCCCGTCCCAAAGGATGACTCAGGTCGGCCGGGGACAGCCCATCAACGACACCCTCTTAACTCACCGATTGGGATAGCTTGCCGTTCTGAAATCTAAATTGTCTGGGATGTAATCTAGTCCGGCGCCTGCCGTGACCAACTGAAGACGCGTGTGCAGGTGGGGAACACTGACCTCCTGCGTTACTCTAGTCCTCCAATCTGTGGGACTGGGCGATCAAACGATCGACTACTTTCAAGGAAAGGCGACTATCCCTGTCGCTGAGGACGTCTAGGATTGAGCCGTCTAAAGATACTTGTCGTCAGAAGTGTAGGTTGTTAAAAAACAGGATTTATGCGTCAGGGAGTTAGGTAGATGACCTCCCCACTAACTTTTACTAGTAAACCCGCTCAAGACAGTGCGGGCGAATTATTTTTAGGTGACGATGACTTACAGTGCTATAGGACATACAGTCGTCGCAAATTAGTAGGCCCTGTTTTGAATTATTGCGACAAATGTCCCAGGCTTTCTTTTTCATGTAGACTTAAAGACATAGGAGGAAAAAAACCACTTGATCGAGCGGCGATCTACTACAGAGTGTTTGGTTAGTGTTGGTCGGTTTTGAGTCAAACTTCTCGTTATAACTGGTATTCCTACGGAGCCAGACTGTTATCTCGGCTATCTGTTTGTTAACCATCCCTGTCGCTGTCTGTTTTATTAGTAACTACGTTCACAGTTCATGAACGCACACCTCTCTTCACGTCCACGTAATCTCCACCTGGCCCTTTTCATTGGCATTATAGTAATGAGTAATTGTTTGAGATCCCATCAACTACATACAAACTTGTTGTCCTTCAAATTTTAGGCCAATAAAGTGATTCGCAAGCTGAAAAAGCGAGCTATCGCCACTCTCAATGGTTCCTCCTCTCCCAACCTCAGTTTCTACAAGAAGGACGATGAAGCTGATGTACCATCGTCTGAACTGAAGAAGAAAAAGAAGAAGAAGAAACACCTCACGGAACAGGCGTCATTAGAGGCACCCGCACCCGAACCCGAGGATGAGTCCGGAAATGCAGTGGATAGCAAGGAGGAGAAGAAGAAGAAAAAGAAGCAGAAGCGAAAGCACAGTCTGTCCGAGTCCGCGGCTGCTGAAGATGCCCCTACATCGGCCAAAAAATTGAAGTTTGAGAGCTCGGCCGCCGCTGAAGACGATAGTGCGCTGACGACACCAAAGAAAAAGAAGAAGAAGAGGTCGGCGGCGGCGGCAATTGCGTCGGCGCCTGTTGAACTTGACGAGGACTAGGTCCTCGGCGTGGGAAAACCAACACAGCTAACTTCGGGTTCTCTCCCCACCTCCCCCTCTGGTGTACACATGCGCTCCTCTTTCTATCTGTATCAGTCTGCATTTTGTAAACAATGCTACGCAGCATCGTCCGGCTCTGTGCCTCTTTTATACCCTCTGTCACGTTTAGGGCTATTCACCTGAAACCTATCCACGCCAAATCGGCCTATTAACAATCGATCCTGGCCTTGGGCAGTTTCGTGACTAACCAGGGCTGCTAGTAAATGTCCACAGTGGTCGCTCACGCTGTTATATCTTGCCAGTAGGAGTAATGTTGTTAGGTGTGGCCACGTCGAGTAACCTGACAAAGATTTGCCACTGATATATCTTCAAGCCTCATTGCTTGGTCTGTCAGTGAGTAGGTGCAGGGGGCGTGAGATAAAACTCGTACAGTTTAAAAAAACGATGATTCGGTTAGTATTTGGCTTGATCCTAGGTCTTCGTAGCTCCGTCGTGTCACCGGGCCTATGTGGGTGCCGAAAGGGCGGTAGATGCTGCGCAAGTCTGCTGTCAGGGGCGGACCGCCGTACCTGCACCCACCCTGCTGTGGGGCACGCGGTGGACAGGATCGGGATCGACGGCCAAACTGTCATCTTACTTGGTCACGACGATATCATCCACACCTCATTTCTCGTTCAACCGAAATTCCGGAATACGTCTTCGTTTCGAGAAGATTATTTAAGTAGGGTTGTAAAACTAGTCAACCTGCAACATAATTATACAATATTTCAATTACCTCAGGACGCCGGCTTTTGAATGAACTTCCTTCGGGCTGCATGCAAAAACTACACTGTGTAAATAATGACTACTTAGGTAGCATGAATTCTTCTCATTGATTTTCGATGCCCCCAAAAGTCGAATCATATTTTTAATGGAAAACATGCATAAACATATTCGTTGTTTTGCTCATTCGGTAGATAATTACGTCTTCTAATTCTATACTCGAAGGAGGGACATAATTCGGTTTTCAAAAACGTTTCCAATTCCCGAATAATTTTGAATCCGCTCTACCACCACACTTGGATTCGGGGTTTTCAAACTACAAGTCGTATATTTTCCGCCTACGGAAAACCACACATTTCTCTACGTTAATAAAGGGGGATCATATAGGGTTCATAAAATTTAGCAGTGGATTCGATCCTTGTTGTTAACTTTACAAGCCACATTGGTAAATGCGGAGACATGACGGTTTATCCACGGCCATTTAAAACCGAATTATGTCCCTCCTTCGAGTATAAAATTAGAAGAAGACGTAATTTTCTACTGGACGAGCGAAAGAATGAATATTTTTTTATGCATGCTTTTCATCAAATATAATTGGACTTTTAGGGTCATCGAAAATCAATGAGAAAAATTCATGCTACCTAAGTAGTCATTTTTCACAGAGTGTAGTTTTTGAATGCAGTCGGAAGAAAGTTCATTCGAAAGCCGGCATTCTGTGATAAGTGAGGTATTATGCAATAATGTTGCAGGCTGACTAGTTTTACAACCCTATTTAATTAATCTTTTCGAAACGAAAACTTATTTCGGAATTTCGGTTGACTTTTCATGAGTTAGCCCACCTACTGTCCAGTGGGTGACCGATCTCGTGAAATATCCTCTGGAATTCTGAAATGCGTTTTCGATTAGGAAGGCTTACTTAGGCTCGGTTGTAATACTGAATATTTTGTGGCATGGTCCTATAATATTTCGGACTCGGCAGGATGTCAGCTTCTGAATACACTGCTTTTCAAACTTCTGTAGCATACATTTTCAATGATTTTCGACGGTCTTTCAAATTCAAATATTTTAATGATCCCCGACAAAAAATGCCCTTTTTCAATCGTTTGATTGAGAATCACGCCAACTTTTTATTTTATACTAGAAGGAGTGTAATTAGGCTTTAAAAACTTCTCACTGCCGAATAAGTTGAGGTCTGATTGGTCGTTGCATTAGCTCTTAGTATTTTCAGTGTACATGGCGCATGCGCTCCGCGTAAAGAAAATCGCATATTCGATGACTTTGAAAATATATCATATGGATCCCATAAAACTTTGTAGTGAATCCGGACTATGCTGGACATTTCATGAAGAGCAGTGGTAAACGACAAGCACGAAACCTCTTGAAAGCCTAATTATACTCCATCTTCCAGTATAAAATAAAAGGTTGACCTGTTTCTCCAAATGTATAGTCGTGCGCCTGGGATCTGACATGAGGAACTTCCCAAAACACCAGCACACCGTAAGTGGTGTTCCACTAAGAGAAGTAGACGCTTACAAAAACTTAGGTGTCTGGACAAGTTCAAGCTCGTCCTTTGAGTATTGAGAAAGGGCCGTCCAAAAGACAAACACCATCATGCACTGGATTAGGCGTGCCTTTGTAGGATTTTCTTCCGAACTCCTCGTGCAGGTATTTCCTAAGTTCGTCAGACCGCATTTGGAATGCCAGCATGGATGCCCTAGATGAAAAAGGACGGTGATGCCATCGAACAGGTGCAACGACGGACGACAAAACTGGTGGAAGGTCTTAGGACTCTGTCATAGCCGGAAAGACTGATCCAGCTTTATTAGTTTCCATTTTCCCCTTTTTGTTCCCCTTTTCCCCTATTGTGGACATTCCGCATTATCCACGGACATTAATGTTCGCTCAAATCTGAAGATTTCTTTGAGTTCACAAACGTGGGTCACCTGCGCGGTCATCGGTACAAGGTCAAACGGTTGCGTACACGGCTACACCATCGGAATGTTTCATCTAGTCAGCGTGTAGTTCGACCATGGAACTCACTCCCAAGTGAAATAGGGACATCTGACACAATGGTTGCATTCCAAAGGCAGTTGAATCGTTTGATTTTCGGGCGAGCATATGCTTTGTACCCGGGGTCAGAAACAGATAAGTTGAGCAGCCTGCCTAACGGGAATGGTGGTAAGTGGATTATACGGGTGGGGCCATCTACGACCAGCTATTAATTTTATTTCCTGATTTCACTTCCTATGTAACGTATCCCTGCACGTCTGATGCTATTTCTCCCGCAAACTACAAAAATAATTAGATATTGTGCTGATTGAATATAATTGCATTTATAATCCCAACCGTACATGAAAAGGACCACTTGCCGCTTGGCCCATAGCTTTCAAAACAAACTGCTGCTGTTCGGGATGCAGTTCCACACTACGAGAGCGGTTTCTGTAAAAATGTTACTGACAGCATTTTAGTAGCATGCTCATCCAGAATTATAATTGTATTTATGCATATACTACTCTGCATATTGCAGATTGCTAGGTACTTGGTTTGGGCGCCAGTAGATTTAGCAAAACCGCATTCAGGGAAACTCTTACAACACTTGGACATTTGTGTGTCCACGACTGCCTTATTTTAGCTCGTAGACTTACGCCTAGAAGCAAACGTTTCATCCAAGCAACAGTGCTATGGCGTCATCTATCTCTGTCTTTCTTTTAGATGTGACAATGCAGAGATAAGGATCTAGAACCTTTCCGTTGATTAGTCTTAACTTGTGATTGAGATGTGTAAGCGACATACTTGTTGACGTCAAAAAGGTAAACTTAAAAACGTTTCACAGCGCTATCAATTCAACACTTCTGGAAATCAAATGCACCTTCGAAAGGGAAGTGGACAAAAATGCACGCATTCAGACGTTTTCACACACCGAAAGACTGGCGGAACACTACACACATCCGTTTACCACCAATAATCCTGTAGAGAAGTCATTCTAAACTATGAGAACCATCACCCTACCATAAGAAGTGCTCTCAGCAGTCTGTTAATCTGAGGGAAATCCATGTATTCTAATGAAGAAGGCTATCGAGTCGAACCGTATTGGTTGTTTAAATCGTTTCTCGAAAAAGTTGTCCTTAAGGTTTTGTACACTAGTCATGAAGATAAGAAGAAAGTCGTCTGCAAAATCGCGTGCGCTGCCGGCGATACGATATACTTTGGTAAAACTGAAAAATCTACCTCAAAACGCGGTCTTGGACATCATTTGACAGAAAAAACGCGAAACTATCTATCTCAAGTGACCATCTCTGATAGCAGGGAAGGCCGATTCCGAATTAGAGCCTCGTCATTCAGTCGTTGCTGCAAATCGATTGGTCCCCAGTGCCTCTGGCTAACTGCGTCGCTAACTGCGCAAAATGATGGCGCGCAAGATTATTCGCTGGCTTTCGCTCGAGCGTTGAGGCGCGCCATTTCCTGCTACGCACACGCAGTTGCCGCTTTGCCGTTGTCCTCTGCTTGACCTGTTCCATAACTTCTTTGTGTTCTTTTCTTAATCAGAATGTGGAAACGTACACCGAAAAGGACACTTAACAGAGTCGTCACGCCTGCAGTCAATGAACAGTTTCAGAAAATTGCCGAAAATATAAAGGAAATGCATCCGCCCGACTCGGCGTCACTGCCATCGGGTATTGCCTCGTCCGGCAGTGGACGCCGAAAAAGGGTTTCAATGAAGATCTACATGCGCTGGGTGTTGCAGACCCTAGCGCAAAACACGAAGACTATGCAGGAAATGAAGACAATGCTAGAGACCTTGTGTGAAAGACGAAATACATGTGCCTGCAGCTGCCGTTGCAGTCCTAAGCCCACTCTGGCGCCTTCCGGGCCCATGTTTAAACGTATGGCCACCCTTCAGGAACTGGATGTGTTCACCTGCGCTTTGTCAGACTCCGCCTTCCGCCAGCAGTTGGCAAGTTTCTCCTCACATAACTAATCAGTCGTTAGATTTCATACCTGGCATCCTTCGGCGGGGAGACAGTTAGTGTCTTCGCTGACCGAATCTTCAGCGCACTGTTTGCCGATGCGATTACAAATCAGTTAACCTTTTACGGCCGGCCTCAGGGGAAACGCGCCTTCTTTGGCTCGACGGCCTACGCCTTAGTTATCGGTATGACATGCATCATTTTGTTCATATGTTCTATGACAACACAGACGTCTTCACGATGTGGAATGTCGATCGGGGGTCTGATCGGCAACAACTGGAGAAGGCCTTTCGCATTGCATTTAGGAAGGCGTACGACAGATTACAGAAACGTGGCCACAAGGCCTCCACATCACGCCATGTGGACGGTTAGTGATCTCTTCGTAACGTGAACTAGGGCAATTTGTACTTCTGCAGCACACGTTAGCTGGTATAAACCCCTTAGCTTACCACAACAATGATTATCATTTTATCTCATTTTAGACGATACGGACGGGCCTATGAACTGTCCACCACCATCGTCATCCCAGCCGTAAAACGGCGTTTATGTACATATTTACACTTTCTGTCTACCTGTTATAAACCATTATTTTATCAAAATTTTTGTCTCTTTGTAATATCTTTTCTGCAAATTTTACCATATGACCATTTTTGTAAATAAAAATAAATAAATAAATAACTAAAATAAAAATAAAAAAATAAATTTTCCATGACTTACATTTCCACTGTTAGAGAAGAAACAGAATAGGAGTATGGAGAGGCAACAGGGGGTCAGGGGCAGCATAAGGGTTAATTGCGAATAAGAGGTGAGTTCTGCTCAGTTGAAAAACGAAATAAGAATTTTGCTGCGCCGATTGTGCATCGAGCCTCTGCGCAGATTCTAGTTAGAAATACTGTAAAGACCTCTGCGTAGATTCTGCGTAGATTATTCCAAACGTCTGATTAGATTCTGCGTAGATTTTATCAGATTTATTATGAGGGATGCATGCGGCCGATGTTCACACACCCATGCATGGAAAAAAACTCCCATTGCAGGTGTCTGTCGTCTTAAGAAATGCCGAGAATTCATTGAATCCGTGCACCTAGGTAAATCACGCATCAATCAGCATAATGAGCTGGGAACCGCATGCAAAATACTCATGGAGAAATGAAGGAGAGGGCAACCAATCAAAATAGAGTAATTGAACAGGCTGGTCGTTTGTTGGCGAGGTTGCCAAACTAGCATTGATTGGCAGCAACTATAAAAAGTTAACTGTTTATACATTTCTACTTTAATCCGAAAACTACTGGGAAATCGGCGTCGCAAAGTTAAAAAATATAGACTGTCACTTTTTCCAAGAGCGTATTTAACTTCGCGCCGAGGTGTGGAATACATGGGGATCCATCCCGCGACCTGTCCAACTCCCTAATCACTGAGCTACGGGCTGGTCGTCCGGTCGGTAACGATTGGGTGCGCACAGTGTTAGATGGGCGCTCACCGATCGTTTCAACGGACCTCGCTCTTCCCGTTGTGCCTTACGGGCTCTCTCTCTCGAGCCCAACCAGCAGCCACACAGCAGCGCGTAATAAAGGCAGAATAATATTATCGAAAAAGACAGGGGAGACCGGAATGGCCGTTTCTGGCATGGTAACCGTCGTCAGCCAACCATACCCAATTGCGAGGTGTAGAAAACCTGGGGCTCGCTCCCGTGACCTGTTGCTTAGAAGTCCAACGTCACTAACCAATGTTTAACCAACGTCGCTAACTATGAAAAAGGTAGTAGGTCTTTCGGAAAATTCGAGTTGTACTCGTCGTCAGACGAAATGAACACGAGAGAGAAAGTTAGACTTGTGCACCAGACCAGTTGGCGCGACAGATAGACCGTTGGCGTGTGCGGGGAGTGGTCACGAAATCATGCTAGGTTTCTGATCTAAAGGGGTGGGAGGAAGGCGGCACAATTACGTCTCCTCGTGCCGGAAGGTGAGGGTAGATGGTGGATCGGTTGGAATACGTGCGGCTGTACTAATAGTCGTTGATGCGGGGTTAGGGCAGGGGTCAATAAGTCGTGAACGTCGGCCATCGTAATGAGCGTTCAGGTCGACATGGCGGTTGATGCTATCCGCAGTGAAGTACTAAGGCTCGAGAAATTCTCTCGTTCGTTTTGCGCTGCTAGAGGCGACGGCCTCAGTGCCATCCATTGAAATCGGTGGTCGCACTGGAGTGTGTACGCAAAGACGAGTGATTGAGGGTTTTGCCAACGGAAGGCTAGTTTGTGTTCTTTAATAGGGGCGTCCAGGCGTCGACCCGCATGATCAACATAAACGCAGACGCAATTCGCGCATGGGATGCGACAAATTGCGCTCGTTTGTTGCTCTTGGGCGTAGGATCCTTGATTCGAGATAGCGCTGCGGGGAGTGGGGATGCTAGTTTGTGGGCAACATGAATACCAAAGCGATTTTACTACCGGAAAATTATTTCGGAGGTTCCTATCTTATATATATATATCTCTATAATGGTAGGGGACTCTCACCGATCTTTCTTACGGAACTCACTCGTTCCGTTGTGCCTTATGGACTCTCTCTCGAGCCCAACCAGCAGCTGTGCAACGGCGCATGATATAGGCAGAATGATATTACCTAATGACATTCCCGATCGAAAACCGACAGGGCAACGGGCTCATGGCTCAGTGGTTAGAGGCGTGGACTTCTAACAAAGAGGTCGCGAATTCGAGCCTCGGGTGTGCCACACATCGGGGTTGGGTATGACTGGCTGACGACAGCTAATAAACCAGAAATAACCATTTCAGTCTCCCTTGCCGCAGTCCCCCATTAGCCGCACAGCGGCGCATGATATATAGGCAGAATGATATTACCGACAAAGACAAGGGGGACTGGAATGACCATTTCTGGCTTATAAACCGTCGTCAGCCAGCCATACCCAAGCCCGAAGTGTGAAACACCCGAGCCTCGAACTCGCGACCTGTTGGTTTAGAAGTCCACGCCTCTACCCACTGGGCCACCAGCCCGTTGCCCTGTCGGTTTTCGATCGGCAGCCGTGCGGCTGCTGGTTGGGCTCGAGAGAGAGAGCCCTTAAGGCACAGCGGAACGAGTGAGTTCCGTATGAACGATCGGTGAGTGCCCCTACTATCATATATATGTATATATGGATATGGGCGAAAATTCTGACCCCAGGTGTGAATATGGAAGAGCAAGATGAGGCGATCTCTGGGAAAGAAAGTTTATACGTCTGACGTTTCGTAATCACACTCGAGCACCTCATCGGAAACAGGCCAAATGAGAAATACATGGTTTAAATAGACCATTCGCGCTCGCGCCTGATAGGTCGATCCCGCTCTCCTCTTATTGGCCCTCCTCTCGCTCGCAAGTGGTGCCTGATGGCCTCGTATGGCGCTGGTAGGTCAATACTGCGGTTGATCGACTTGACGTCTGATTGCCATGCTTCGATTACTTCTCTCGCCAGCTTGCTTTCGGCTCGGCCGAGCACTTGGGCGCCGTCAAAGTCGAACACGTGATCATTTTCTAGACAGTGCATGGCGACGTGCGAACGTACATCCTTTCGCTTTACGGCTAGGGCGTGCTTATGCACGCGCGTGCGCAGTCGTTTATCCGTCATGCCACAGTAGTTGGCCAGCCAGTCTAGACATTTGACGCGGTAAATGACGCCTGACGTGTCTGCAGGTGGTAGCCGGTCCTTGGGCTGCATGAGTGAGCGGCGGATGCTGACCTCCGGTCGGTGTCCAACGCCCACGCTTAGTGGCCTTAGCATGCGCTCAGTGGCTTCGGAAACGTTTCTCATGTAAGGCAGAACGCGGAAGATTTCAGGTCTTTGCGTGTTCTCACGGTCGGCCCTCGCATGTCTTTAGTATAACCATTTGTTTACAAAACTGCGCGGATATCAATTGGCAAGGAAGAGATGCCATAGGGTTTCACGCTCCCGCAGCTTCTCGGCTTCTGTGCTGCAGTGTGTTTCGATGCGGCGAAAAAGCCTCCGGACGCAGCTGCGTTTATGCGACAGGGGATAGTTACTGTTGTATTGGTGAATTTTCGGCGTGTTTGTCGCTTTTTGAAAGACAGCAGTCTGGAGGGTTCCGTCTTCTCGCCTCGTTACCTGAACGTCGAGGAAAGGAAGCACTCCGTCTTTTTCTTCCTCCATTGTAAACTGAATTTTTGGGAAGACCGAGTTCAATTCCCTTTTAAAGTCGTCTTTCGCGTCTCGGCGTAAGATGACAAAGGTGTCGTCCACGTAGCGCATCCAGAACTTCGGCTTGTAGGACTGAAAAACTCACGCTTCCAGTTCCTGCATGACCGCCTCAGCCAGGTAGCCAGAAATCGGGGATCCCATTGGGGTTCCCTGGATTTGCTCGTAAATTTGACCATTAAAAGTGAAGTACGTGCGTAGGCAGTAGTCCAATAGTTCCATCAGGTGCTTCCTCTTAAACGGGTTCCCCTCTTCGTCGTACTTTCTCTCCAATAGGTCATTGAGGACGTTCATGGCCAATTCTTTTGGGATGGACGTGAATAGAGAGACGACGTCAAAGGATATCACTACCTCGTCGGGGGATTATTATAACTCCTTCGAGTTTTTCCAGGGAGTGTGTTGAAGGCAAAATCAACAAGAGCCTGAACCAAATGACGGACCAGTCCTGATATCTCATGCATCGACGTACAAAATCTCCAGGGTAGCCGTTTCGGGAAAACAGGTCAAACAAATGACTAATTTCTGTTCGATAACCTTCCTTCCCTGAACAGCGTGGTTTTGGTTGATTAAGTAGGTTTTTAACAGCAGCCCGTTTGTAAGTGATAGTGTGGTTCTTCTCGTAATGTAGGATAATTTCCGCAAAAGCTTCTTTGCGGTATACGGATGTGTGAAATGTCCCGTCAGTGTTTCGCTGTAGGAGAATATCAAGAAATGGGAGTTTGTTGTCAACTTCTTTTTCGAGCATGGAGGTGATTCCTGGCACTGTTGAGTTGATAAAGCTGTACAGTATTTCCATTTGAACCCTTTTGACGATAAATATATGGAACTGGTTTGTTCCGACCAGGCATCTAAACCAAAAAACTAAAGAGCACCCCCTTTTGTCAGCGTGCTTTCTTCATCCTTCCTGTGTTCAGTTGTACTCAAGTGCCGTTAACAGCCATAGGGAGGAGATTTCTGCAAGAAAGCTATTTCAAAACTGTATTTCTGAGATTAAGCCAGTAAGTCTGTCTCACTAGCATAGCCCATAGAGATACCCTAGTCACCACGATCACCAGGCCCAGTTCCGAATGAAAAGAGAAGGAGTCGGATGCCAGTTGCGAGAACAGTGTGTTCTGTGCAGAATAAGTGGAGAAAGGATTGGAGAAAGTTGGGAGCCGGACGAGGGTACGTCCGGCGCCGGGAGAGCGGCTCCTCCTAATAACAGTGGGGAATGAGTCACAGGGCCTTGTGCGAGAGCACGCCTGATTTGACCTTGAAGACAATTGGTCGGTTTGGGCAGCTGTGGTAGTGGCTTGGAAGGCTGCCAATTGACCGGATAAC